>VYXB01010506.1:31209-54165 GCA_013397135.1 Pachyramphus minor
GATAGACAAGCCCGGTTGCAAAAGGCACAGCAGAAAGATTCCCCAGGCGTTATCAATAGGACGTGATTCTTTCTGCATTATCTTTTCTCCTCCAGAGTGATCCTGTGTGAGTTCTCCAAGGAGGTAGCAGCGTTATAGATGGTTTGTCTCCAGGCCTCCTGATTGGAAACCAGAGTAGACCAGTGATGATGGTCAATATGGCCAAGGCTGAGATCTTGTTTCAGGGAGTCCTTGTATCTCCTTTTTGGGGCTCCTCTCTTGCAACAGCCAGTGGCGAGTTCACCACAGAGCACGATCTTAGGGAGGCACTGGTCCTTCATCCTGGAGATGTGCCCTGCCCAACGCAGCTGTGTTCTCAGCAACATGGCCTCGATACTCATGACTGCTGCCTGTCCATGAAAATCGAGCTGAAAGTTATTCACTAAACATATAAACAAATTAAATCCTTAATCCAGAACCTACAATCAGCAACATGATAAAGGAGGGATACATCCTTGGAATAGACCAGTTAAGCAACAAGATCCTTGAATCATGTCTCCTATATCTCAAGCATAAAGGGAGTAAGCATAAAAGACAGGAAAACAGGGTATTTTCATAAACAGAATTTCTCTGGTGAATGTGGATGCTTTTCAAGTTTTCTTCTGGATTAGATTCTGCAGATCAGTTTGGTAGTGAAATGCTACAGAGTACTGTTTGTTGGTCACAGGATACTGACAATCAGAGAGGACATTTGGAGGTCATGGCCCAAACCTGTTCAAAGTGTATCTAATCAGCTCAGGGCTGTGTCCAGTACAGTCCTGAACACCTCAAAGAACAGATGTCCCAGGAACTTTCTGAGCAACATGTCCAAGTGTTTGATAACCCTTATAGGAACATATACTTCATGTGTAATGGACACCAACCTGTGTTCGTTGTTTCTTACTGTACTTCTGTTAAGAATCTGTCTCTGTCTTCTCTGTATCTTTTTCACAAATTTGCCAAGAATGTACTCCATCCCACTGCCTCGGTTTTAAATGAAGAAAATGGACAATACTCTTCCCAGCACTGACCCCTGAAGGGCTAGTTCCTCGTCATTTGCTGGACTTTAAACCTCCGATCTCTTTTTGAGCCCAGCAATACAACCGGTTTTCCACATCATCCACTTATCCAACCCATATCTCTCCAGTCTGATGAAAAGCAGACCATTGGACCATCTTCCTAAAATGAGAGTATACAGCATGACTAGAAAGGAGTACACAGAAGCTACTGTGAGTATTTCCATGTCACAAGTCAATATATTTACAATGATTAAGCTATATTCATATTCGAATCTCAATTTACAATTGTATTCAAATAACTGTGCCAAACAAGTAATTTAAAGAAAATAGCTTTGCATAGTATTGAACTAAGAATTCAGATCAAAAAAAATGCTATAATTCTGAATACTGTACTTATACATAGTGCACAATAACCATGGTAGGAGATGTCTAATGAGTTTGAAAGCTCATTTGTGTCCTATTTAGACAGGTAGCAAGCAAAAACAACCATGCTTGAGTCTGTCACTATAACAATATCTCAGAGCATAGATCCTAACCTGTCTTGCTCTTAATAGGCAGTAAGCTCCAGGAGTAATTAGTTCACCCTTTTGCATTGCTCCAACAGTAGAGAAGATAGATGATTCATATAAATCATCAGTTCTACAACAAATTTTTCCCTTGAAATAGAAAGAAAATTCCTAGATATAACTAAGAAACATTCAAATGCCATGTAGAAAGCAAAATTGCTGGAGAGATTATGAGTTTTCCAGAAAACAGAAATTATGTTGACTGTTCAAAATAAAATTAATGTCTTCTTGAAGTTGCAAGGAAATCTTGCTGTTAAAATCCAACAGTTTTGTAATGATTGCTTAAAGGAAGTGTATAGCATAGATATTTTTTATTATATGTGACATATATATATGTATATCAAAATTCTTGAAAACAGATGCATGACTTATACTTGACCGCAGTCTGGTATAAATCTCAAAACTACGGTTTTGTTTCATTTTCCCGTTGAAAGACTTTTAACTAACATTATGTCTAACATGAACAGTAGCCCCACTAGGTCCAGTTTCCCATTCCCCTTTGTGGGGGGTTCTTCAACAGTCAGTGAAATATTTGATAACATAGGTCAGGGCAGTCACTGAGTTTCAAGGCAGACNAATAATTACCCCATTTAATTTTATATTCCCAAGAAAAGACTAGTTGAAAACAAAGAAATAAACTAAGAATATAGAATTAGGTAAAAACTGTTTCTTATGAAATGTATTTTGTAGAATATAGTGAACATACTTAAGTGTGCATATATATAGAAATATATATATATATGTCAGTCACAGAAACATTAAATCACAAGGGTTGGAAGGGACATTTAAATGTTGTCTAGTTTCAAACCCCCATCATGGGCAGGGACATACTGTTCACTAGATCAGGTTGCTCAAAATCTCATCCAACCTGACTCTGTCAATAATGAGCCCACAGCTTTATTGAGCAACCTGTTGCAGTGTCTTACCACTCTCAAACTATATGTTTTTAATTTTTATGCAGTCTAAACTTACTGTCTTTCAGTTTAAAATCATTTGTCCTTATCCTGTCACAAAGATGCTGCTAAAAATTGATTTTCCATGTTTCTTGTAAGCTCTTTTTCTATACTGAGAGGCCACAATCTAGTCTCCCTAGGTCTCACTTCTGCCAGCTCTCTCAGCCTCTTTTAAAATGAGAGATATTCCAGACTTCTGACCACTTCTGTGGCCCTCCTATTGACCTGTTCCAACACTTCTGTGTTCTTGTGCTGAAGACTGCAGAGCTGTAAACATTACTCCAGGTGGGGTCTCACAAGAGTGGTGTAGAGGGGGACAGAATCACCTTCCTTGACTTGTTGGCCATGGTTCTCTTGATGCAGGCTGGGATATGTTTGGCTTTTTGGGCTGCAAATGCACACTGATGGCTCATATTCAATTTTTTTTCACCAGTATCCCCGAATCCTTCTCTGCATGGCTGGTCTCAATGAATTCATCCCTCATGGTGTTCCTATACCAAGGACTGCCCCAACCCAGGTGTAGGATCTTCTTGGCCTTGTTGAACTTCATGAGATTCACCTGGCCACACACTTCAATAGCCTATCGAGGTCCTTCTGCCCAGTGAATCAAGGTCACTGTTAGGTTTGGTATCATATGCAAAGTTGCACACAGAATCCCACTGTGTAATTGACTTAGCTATTAAATTTTATTGGTTCCAGTATAAGGTACTTTTTACTGTTTTCCAGCTGGATATTGAGCCACTGGTTAGCCAGCTAATGACTAACATTTGGGACGTAACTATCCAGCCAATTCATTATCAATCTAATATTCCCTCTACCAAATCTGTATCTCTCCAATTTAGCAGGTAAAATGCTGTGGTGGACAGACCAAAGGCCTTACAGATGTCCAGATGTTCCATATGGCTTCCCTTGTCCACTGATGTAGACTCTCCATTGCAGAAGGTCATCTATGCATACTATGGAGAATTCTCATCCATGGAGTGGTTCAGTCTCCCTTCCAAACCACAGTGCCATTTAATTAGTGTAACAAACAAAACTATATTTCTTGTCTTGTCACTTAGCAATGTTGCCTCATTCTGTCCATCAGAGACATGGCTTGCCTGAGATTACTAATTTCTCAAATACAGTATTTTATACAATTCTCTTCATACAATACTGTATGTTGAATCAATCAGTATACTGCAGAAAGATGTAAACCCCTTAAATACATATATTTTTTTATTACATATATTTATCAACAGTAATAATCTGTAACACTACAGAAATAAATATTTGTTTTCTTTCCCTAAGTTTGAAAATTTAACCTACAAAGCTTCAACTAACAGAACATATACACACACATACATATAAATATTTCTATCCATATTTAACATATTCCTTCACAAGCCTCTTCTTACATGTGGAATTCCTTAAGGATATTATTATTGTTTCATTTATTTACACAAAGTTCTATTTGAGAAAACTAATTTGTCATTGTGTTAGCTTACTTGAGTATTAATATGAAACAAAGGTCAGTGTATTACAGCTAATCAAATTTTCAAAATTGTCAAGAGTTTATTTTGGATAATTACTTCTCTCATTAAGATATATCAAACATGTTGTATTCCTTGTATTAGATCCATATACATACACATGTACATGTACAAATGCAACTTCCAGTCTGTCTAGCTTGACAAATTTTTTGTTCACAGATATTCCCATCATACACTGAAGATTATCAGAATTCAGTTTTCGACCAGGTGCTTGAGAAAGACTATTTTCATACTTACTTTGTCTGTAAATATAGTACTAGTAACACTTTTGAAACACTTAGTTAGTTCCATGCTCTTGAAGACAATCACAGGATGTAATTATTTTCATCATATATTAAATGTTTGTTTTAATGTAGCAACATTTTTTTTTGCTCATAGTTCACTGAGAATGAAGCTGTTACAGAATATTGGTGTATGATAGATGGAAAATGTCCTTTCCAGTCTCAACGTATTCATGTGCAGTTTATATCAATTTACTCATGTGTCAAGATTGCTCTTAGTTTGGAGAGATATCTTCCATCATTTTTAGATATAGAGATTGCAGTTATATCTCAAATAGTCAAAGATCTATTAACATCTCATCTCATTAATCTACTAATCCTTGCATCCATTTATTCTAGTATAAACTACTTTCTTAGAGTGAACTACGAGAAATATCTGCTGTTTTAGACAATGTCATGTGAGTGACTTTTACAATGCCATTCTATCTATGGCTTTTTTTGTGCTACCTATAATTATTAATTTTCGTAATAAGTAACTTTAGTTCTGCTCCGGGGATAATATTTTAATTGTCATTTTACTATAACACAAGTGACAATTTTAAGTATCTCTGTTCCAGTCAAGAGAACAGTGTTGGTATAAGGGAAGACTTGGCACTGATGATTTTGGCTGATTCCTGTCTGGGCTAGAATAATATCTAACTTACAGGTAGAGAAAGACCAGAAAGACTAGGAGAGGTTAGTACCCCAGATGAAAGAAAGGTGAATGGAGTATTGGTGAAGAATTGGCAGATTTACTCATCTTGAGAGAAAAAAAATTGACTTGTACTTCAAACGATGAAAACACCAACTAGGCAAATTAAGGCACATTTTTTTTTTACCGTAGACTTCCTTGAAATACCTCTAATCTCTCATAAAATACATGTAAGAGAACCTCCAAGAGAAATTCTTCTGTCACTTTAAAAGGGAAAATGGACAGAGAGTAGTGATTCCTAGTCATTTCTCTTGCAATTTTATGTGTAGTAGGGAGAAGCAAGGACAAAGAAGATTATGCTCTGTTAACTCCATGAATGAACTCAAGAAGGCTGTTCAGTCCATGATCACACAATATTTATACCATATGTGTCCATGACAAGATTATTCAACTGAACAAATTAAAACTTGATTCCACATGTCCAGAAATGTGCTTCTGTTAAGACATCAGGGCAAAAAATGTAAATCTACTCCTGTTGACTATATGGCTATACCAGATTTATCCTGTCTCTAGAAGACAGAAGATGCATAACTCTTTATAAAATGCCAGCTTGCAAAAAGTTCAATTACTAAAAGAACCCAGTTTAAGCAATCATGGATTTTTAATTTAATTTTTTTTATTATATGAGATCAACATTTTTTCATCTGGCTGTGTTTCTTTTTCATAGGGAAGCACAATTCCTAAAGCTGGATCTGCTCATGGCCTCAAAAATCTGTTGAAACTGACAGTTCTGGAGTTCTTTGATGTGTTCCGTGTTTATTACCTCCAAGAAAGCAAAGGTGCAGCTTCCAGCTCTTTCACTTAACAGCCAACTCTACTGTCATGTAGGACTTCTGTTACCTGGAAACTGGTATGTTAGGAGGGTGACAAAGGTAGTGGCATCTGCGCACACCTGCCAATCTGCCAGGTATTTTTTTCTTTTTCATTGTTTTTAAGAAACCACTTATTTTTTTGTCTCTCTCGAATCTATGAAGTAAACTACTCCTGAGCAAAAGAGGTTAACCCAGGTGCCTTAAAGTTGCGTTGTCACGGAGAGGCAACATGGAGTGTTGCTTTGGGGTACTCTGCTTCTCTTCTCATATACACAAATGTTTTTCTGGATTTTCTAGCACGATTTAACACATTTTCCAAGTGTAATAATTCAGGTATTTACAGAATGGCTCCACAGACTCCCATTGAAATATTTTTTTTCCATTTCTCGATAACGCTACTGATCTTGTGGTGCAAAGCTCAGAAAATCTGTCCTTTTACTTGTGTGTCTATGAGACTGATATGGTTCTAGGTGGTGCCTTGTCCCTATGTCTCAGGAGGTTTAGGTTGGATATTAGGAAATGGTTCTTCCCCCAGAGAGGGGTTGGGCACTGGAACAGGCTCCCCAGGAAAGTGGTCAAAGCACCAAGCCTGACAGAGCTCAAGGGGTCTTTGAACAATATTCTTGGGCAAATGGTGTGATTCTTCGGGATGGTCCTGTGCAGGGCGAGGAGTTGGACTCTGTGATTCTTGTGGGTCCCTTCCAACTCAGCACATTCTGTGGTTCTGTGATGTGTCACTCTCTGACTGCAGTTAATGGAAATTTGGTCATATGGAGACACATACTCCGTTTAGCAACCATGACTTACAAACCCAGAATATTCTTTGTTAATGCCTTAGGCTTCTCTGTTGTCTGGGGACTGGGAGGCAATTCACTGCTATGTTATGGCAGTAGCGGAAATGTTAACATGAATGAGAAAATATGAAACAAGCATAATTTAAAGGCAACGGAAGTCAACAAGAGCTCCAGGCTTATCATAATTGACAAAGGTTTGTACCAGAGACTGAAGTTACAATAACAAAAAATCCCGTCTAAATGTGCAGCAGTGTATGGACTAGCCTCAGTTGCTTTTAGCTGTACATAGGAGGAATAGGAAGCATCCTTGACTGTCAACGTTTAATAAATTGAATTCTAATATTACATTATAATGTTGCATAAATTAATATTATAATATTACATTAATTATGTAATTGTATAGGAATTGTAATACAATAATGTCGTATTTACACATAGAGAAGAATAGAAGCATACTATATCAATCATAGCACAATATAATGTAGTACAATCAGTATGTCAATATAATATTTAAAAACTAGTTTTTTATATTAAATTTCTAACATTTTATCTAAAATACATTCTTTTTCATAATATATAGCCATAATATATAAATTATAAAATTTAGTTGATAAAGTATGAATATAGTAGCTTAAAATATATTACATAATATTTATTTATATTTAATAATTTCATGTTTTCTTTTTAAAAGAATGTATATGAATACCCTATATTAGACCCTACTGTATCAATACGGTTTGTATGTATAGACATCAGACACGTAGTATTAAATACAAACAGATAGAATCTGAAAGAAATTCATGTTTTAAATTTCTCTTTTTAGATAAACTTCCAGAACTGTAGAACTTTAAAATATCTGGTCTTTAGCAGACATTTTAAAACATAAGAAAAAAAAAATCACAAGGTTTACAGACTAACAGGTAAAAAAATAATAAGTATTTCTGTGCAATAAAATGCTTTTGTGATAGGATGCCATTTAAATTGATACAACAGTACAGTGTAGATATATTTGTCCTAAAATAGTTTCATGTGAATAAACTTTAAAGTGGTGAAATACTTATTAATGTAAAGTGAACTGTTCTGCTTATTTTTTTTAATCTGGAGAATATGAACACCAGTCACTCATTAAGAGCTGCTTCCAAAAGCTTCCAAGTCTTTCAGCTATGTTGAATGGCTTCTAAAGGGCTAGGAGAAATGTTTTATTTATTTACACTTATGACTTAAAGGATAAACAGAAAATATTTTGGGTGGCTCCATTTAAAGATGTATTAAGAGAATGTTTCATGTTTGTATACCAGCACAAGAGCCTACTAATGTCAGCAGGAAACATAAACTGCTTCATGGATCATGGATTCCTGAGGATGAAGCCATCCTCAACCTAAAAGGGAGAGGAAGAAGGATGTATAGCTGTGAACACACCTAATGTTCCAAACCTCATGCCTTAACACTGCATTCATTGCTATGATGCACTATAGCCCTAACTGTTAAATCCACAGCTAACTAGCCTCCTTATGTTTATGAGAATAAAGCAGAAATTTCAAATATTATATCATGTCACTCTTGACTGATAACACATGCAAAGTCATTCCCCTTGAAGCACTTAATTAATATTCCTACATGTGGCAAGTTTCTCTGCCACTTCCAGTCCATCTTATGCATATGATAAATAGTGGAAAACACTGATAAAGTTAACTTTTTTTCCAAAGATTTTGTTCATTTTGGCATAGAGATGGCAAAAACAATATCCACAGTCCTTTGGAAGTGTTGGTCATATACATTACTATGTAAGTTACAGAATTTTTTAGGATGGATTTGAAATACATTGAAAAAAAAGCAGGTGAATCCCCATTTGAATTCTATACTGGGCTCTTTGATAACTCTGTACAATGCAATAAGAGCAGTAACGTGTCTTCACATTTTCCAAGCCTATTTTTTAAATTGTTACAAACAATATACTGCTCCTCCCCATATTTTAATTTTAATTTGATTTCATTTGAGATAATGAGACTTTTTCACTAAGTTGTGCCCATTAAACCTTTAAGTATCCTTTCAGTTGCTATTTCTGATGCCTGCCAAAAAGTATGGAAAATTATTGGAACAAGTAATGTCCTAGATAAACTTTTATTTTAATGGCTCTCCTTTAGAAAAAACCCTCAAACATTTAAGACTTCAATGAACAGCATATTTTCGAGTTGGTTTCTCAGCAATTTTCTTTATAGACCTTGCTTGGATGGTGTTTAGGCATTTAAGTGTTTTTACTTATCTAAATTGAAAACAATAACTGCATGAAATGAAACTGGACTACATGTTGCAGTATTAGTGTAGTTCACCACATGAATGCAAGTGAAACGTTATATGTGGTCTTGACAGCAAATAAAAAAATGAATAATAGCATTAAAATATTATTATTAATAACACAGAGCTCTTTGCTTAACTATCCACAGAATAACTTAGGCACATGTCACAGAATAGCATTAGGAACAAATTCTATCCTTGACTGTAAAATATTTATTTTCTTACTAGATCAATAATGTTATTAAAATGTTTATTTCAATGTTATTGAGAGTCCTGCATCTCAAATTAATGTAGAAAATATTTATTATGTAGAAAATATTTATTATGAAGAAAATATTTATTAAGAAGAAAATATTTATTACGAAGAAAATAATTCCAAACTAGTATTCCATGTTTCTGTTTAACTGTTACTTTTGAATGCGCTGTTAAATTTTTATGTCTGAACCTACAAACATTTTCCATGTTATTGATAATGCTTTAAAGTAGTCAAGTTCTTGAGTATACATAGTAAATTAATACAACTTGATATTTAAGATACAACTTGATATTAATAATTGTTAATTATTAAATGTTAATTACTGATAATTATTAAATTTAATTGAATAGTAAACTGGCAATAACATACAAGACTGAGGTAGTCAACAATTTTCTCACTTCAGTCCTCTTGTGACCTCTCTTCCCACAGTTCTCAAGTGGATGGGCTACAAGGCAGGGACTCGCAGAGAAAAGTCTCTTCTACTGTAAAAGAAGATCAGATTTGAAACTACCTGAAGAACATGAACATACATAAGTCTGTGGGACATGATGAGATGCATCCCAGAGTCCTCAGGCTGATGGAGTTATCAAGCAACTCTCCATAATATTTGAGAAGTCATGGCAGTCATATCCTTCCACTTCAGTCTTTATCTCACATAACTGTCTATACTAGCCCTGCTGCCTTAAGTAATTGAACTTTTATTTGGAGGATTTCTTACAATAACACAGACACCCTTAGATTTTGAAAAGCCTCTTTTTACAAATTGCAGCATGTGAGAAACACCTGATAATCACAAACACCAGAAATTTACTTGAGCTAATTTATCTAGCAATTATAAATACATTATTCTAAATGGAGAATACAAACTTTTACACATAGGAACACAGTGTATACCAGAATACATTTTCCTTTTACTGTTGCTTACAACAATGGGTAGCACAATATTGTATGAATTGATAACTGTAAATATTTCTCTGTTGGAAAGGTATATTGAACAGCTGTTATGTTTCTTTTACTAAAGTTTTACCAAAAATTTCCTTAGCAGGGACTGCCAAAGCAAATTACACAGGGAAATGAAAGATACTTTATAAAATGAAGCTGTAATCTTTAACCTACAGTAGCCAATATTCTATCTGTGCTTATATCAGAAACTTATTTTTAATTACCAATGCTAGTCAATTATAGGCTTATAATGTTAACTAGTTATAAAAAAAAAATACATTCAAATTCCAATTTTGCAGCTTTTGTCAGTACTGCAAACCCTACCCAATTTCAATTAAAAAAACCCCAAACAACGAAAAGCAAACAACCAAATAAACAAAACCCCCCAAAAAACCTAAAAACAAGAAAGCCCCACAAAACATAAATATAATTTTTAAATCTACCTCTATACAATTAAGAATTTGTCTTCATTTTTATTATATGCATAGTTTAAGGAAACAATGCAATATGTATTTGGGGCTGGAGACGAAGCATGGGACAATAACTTAGGAAATGTTTTACATTATGGAAGAGACTGAACATACATGCTGCATTTCCTTATCCAGTGGAAGCAGACTTAAGTCGCTACTGAAAATTCAATCTGACTGGGAACGTGTGGTTTGTGGGTATAAAAGTAGTCTAAAAGTGATCTTCATTTTGTCAGTTCCTTGGACTTAAGCTATGACAAAATGAATGGCACTTCTACAAACTGCAATCGCCTTCAAATAAGGATTTTGCTTGCTTATTTTCTGGAGTAGCTCAATTTAATCCGCACACAACCAAGTAAATAACTACCCCTATATAAAATACTTACCCTTTCAGTACATTTTCTTTTTTAAATCTGATAAATAAGACCCAAACAGTTTCTCAATAGTTATTGTTTCATTATCAGTGTTATACTTTTCTATTGCAGAACAAAACAGGTATTATTCTGTGGAGGTAGAAGTAAGCTTGAATATGAGATGTTCCATGAAGTTTCAGGAGTGCACTGAAACAGAACATCCCTCCTTTAGGCCTGGTGCTTCTCTTGTATCCTCATGACCAAAACAGTAAAGTATTCTTTGCCTAATTGCAGTGTATGGTGTCAACCTGACATACGCTCTGTTTTTGCAGCAACCTTATTGCCCTCATACCACAATAGAAGTATTGCACTGGCAATGCAAGGTTTCCTTTACTGAAGCTCTTTAGCTGATCTTTTTTCCCTGGGCCAGTAACAACTCAAAAGGCTATGAAATTAAGAATATAGAATTACTCATAAGTAAGATGTGTAATTGGTCCTACTCTGTGCAAGAATAATCTGAATACTTTGTGCCACTATTAATGTTGAAAAGTGACCCTGAAATGGGCATGTGAGCTTCAGTATATAAGTTTTTTCCTCTGAGAAATTAAAATGCTTTTAAACAACAAGGCCAAAAAAATTGGTTTGAAAGGTGGATTTGACTTTGACTGGCTGCCAAACTCTATCTTGCCACTCTCTCACTCCCCCTCCTCAACAGGACAGGAGGAGAAAACTAGATGGAAAATGAACAGATCACTCACCAGGTACCATCATAGGGAAAAAAAAAGACTTCACTTGGGGAAAATTAATTTAATTTTTTTCCCATTAAAATTAGAGTAGTATGGTGAGAAATAACAACAACAAAAGAAAACACACAATCCTCTCCTCCCACCCCTACATTCATCCCAAGCTCAACTTTGTTCCAGATTTCTCTACCTCCTCTCCACGAGCAGTGCAGGGGCATGGGTAGGGGGTGTTGTGGTAGGTTAATAACCAATTGTATCAGATGTTCTTTCCTCATTACATTTGTCTCCTGTTCCAGCATGGGGTTTCAGCTGTGGGAGACAATCCTCCATGAACTTCACCACTGTGGGTCCTTCGTACGGGCAGCAGTTCTTCACAAAATGATCCAGCATGGGTGTGAGCAAGGGAAGAGGTGGGGGAAGGCTTTCTCTGTGCATTTGGGCATTTGGCTGGGAGCCAGGTCCAAACCATCACAAATGGGTCCTTTCCATGGGGTGCAGCCCCTCAGCAACAGACTTCTCCAGTGTGGGTCCTGCATGGGTTCTCAGGTCCCAATAAAAAAACCTGCTCCTGTGTGGGGCCCTGTCCACAAGACATTGCTCCTGCCTGCTCCAGTGTGGGCTCTCCATGGGTTACAGCTTCCTTCAGCACATACACACCCACTGTGCCATGGAGTACTCCATAGGCTTCAGTGTGTATATCGACTATTAACTATGATGAAAATTTTCCTAACTTACATTTGTATAAAAAATATTGCCCACAGTACTCTAATATTCCCATGATACTAGAATATATTAAACGTTTAATATAAATATATTAAACGTGTGAAAATTAGCAACATCAGCAGGTAGCTTTTAGTTCAACCTGTAGCTCAGGGTGTAACACAAAAGGTGCAAAGATAAGGAAAAAGATTTCTTGCTAAACTTAGTTAAACAGCATAGCTTACTGATGTGAATTTCTAAGTGCATTTGTTGTTTCCATAATTAGTGCATCAAATACTCAAATGTTCCTTTGAATCTGTAAGAAGATATGTTTAATGATTCTTGCATATAATATACACTGCCAGACATCAGCTGTCTGTTGAAATGAATGCACAGAATACATCAATAGAAACAATGAAAAGGTTCTCTGGAACATCTGGCACATAGGTCCATGCACAAGAAAGCCTAAGAAATGTGATATACCATATGTGAAACAAAGATTTGAAGAGATAAGAATGGTTTGGAATAAACATGGCCTTAAAAGTAAAAACACATGACCAGAAGTCATGGAGGAAATCAGTGAAGGATAAAGGTTATAAGATTCAAAGACTAATATATACAAAACTATAACACTAGTGACACATTTTTTACAGAATCAAGGGAAAACTCACAAAAGTAGTAGTTTACATATTCATATTGTCATACCTTTATTATACATATCGAAAGTCTCTGTTAGTGAATTTTTTTTCTTCCCATGGAAGGAAATGTTTCTCCACAGTTTACTCCATAGTGAAATATAATAAAATTCTTCTCTTGGATTTTCAGATCCATCAGGTTTTAAACATAGTTTATTTTTTTCAATTTTATTTCTGTTCTCAGTTTTCCAAAATGCTCTTTTTTCTTCATCCCTTGGGTTCCCCCAAGCTGACCCTAATTTTCTATTATTTTTAACTCCCCAATAGTGTTTGTTATAAAGAAATTACAGAAGCATTCTACAAAGCTTGATTTTATTTGGAATACCCTCATCAGTTTAACACTGCTCTATTTCAAAACACAACATTTTTTTCTATCTGAAAGATGTAGATCTGGAACATAATAATCTGATGAGCAATTAAATCCCTAGCTCATCTTCAATGTGGAACTTTCCCTAAGCTTGCAAAATGCTAATTCATGTCAACACCTCAAAGTCTTGCCCATTTAAACTGACACCGAGAAAATTGTAAAAGTAGAAACTGCATTTTTCCCAGAGTTTGTTTCTTAGATTTTCCTCTGACTTACAAATTGCCTTGAATCAGAAACAGCTTGTCTTGCCTGTCAAACAGAGTGAAGCAGAATTAACATGTAACAGAGAAGGAATCAGAGGTCTCATGAATAAAATATACAGAACTTACATATAAATGATGACACTGAAGCATGTACACAGACATTTAATATTGCTTTGGATTGCCCTACTTTTTCTATAATATACCTCTTTTTTTTTCATAAGAGAACACCTAAACATATGTTTTCAGAGAAGCTGGGAAGCTGCTTATATAGTTTGAACAGAATAAGTCACTGAAAGGAAAAAATAAGTACTGTGTATGTATTCCATGGGTGAGTTTAGTAATATTGTTTCAATCTCAATAGTAGCATTTTTATTAATATATAGCAAAGTGTAGCTGACAGGAAAGGCGAGAGCCATTAAAGAAAACAAAATGAAATAATTCCAAAACCATTCATATTTTATTAATTTTCAAAGTTATGTAAGATTTTAAAAAATAAAATATAATTCATAGCTTTAGTTAGATTATTCAAGCTCTTATATTGTTAATTGTTGTGTGCAAGTGAATAAGCGATACAAAGAACTATTTTTCAAGATATTAGGAATAACAGACGGGGGGTTTTTCCCTTCTTTGCAACACAGAAAACTTCTTTTTTTGGAACTCTGAAACTATGTGACTACTTTTTAATTCTAAGAAAGTGAAGAGAAAAAAAAAGAACATTACTTGTAAATTTACAAAAATTGCTTGTCAGATGAAGGAGTATTACTGTATTATCCTGTTCCTCCTAGGAAATGAGAAACCAGTCTATCAGCAGGAATGTTTCTCCTTGGACCTCCTTCAAAATAGGGAAATCAGAAACTTAGTGAAAGAATTGTTGGCTGGGTGATTACACTGAAATTACAGTATCAGTTAATTGAAAATGCTGGATCTCAGATCATCTTCATATCATTCTATATGAGAACACAGTTTTGTTGACTCAAATAGCTCCTGAGTTTTTCCGGACCTCTACCTTTGCTAGTGAATGGTGTTACTGCCTACTCTTAAATCAGTTTTCTGTGCTGACAGTTTGTTATAGGCTGAGTAGCTACTTCAAGAACCAGTCCCTAATCCAAGAGAATCCTGGGTTTTTGCATGGGATAACAAAAAATATTTTATCTAATTCTTTCAAAACTGAAAGTTAACAAGAAAAAAAAAAAAAAAAAGCTACCTGCTTGTAAACTGACATGTAATTAGCAACTTTATAAAATAAAAAAAGAAATGAAAATGAAAGATCAGACCTGCTTTCAGGAGACTGCAGCTCCTTATACTACTGATAAAAACATCCCAGTTATTTCTCCCAGCAATATCTTAGTGTTTTTCTTTTTCACTTTCTTAGGGAAAAGAGAAGTCTGCCTATTTGTAAACGACTCTCTATGGTAGCACTAAGATGTCATAAAAAGCTAAAGTGGAATTATAATATATTGAATTTCATTATTACTGTCACCTATATGAATTTGTTTATTAAAAGGATCAGAAAGAAGTATACAGAGATTTTGTAGACAAATTGCATTTTTTAGTAAATAATGTTTTTAACATATGCACCCGGCTATCTCTATTATTAATTTATGTAAAATTGTTACAAACACCTATGAAGAAGGGAAGAGTAAGATAAAAAAGTGTAAAAATTGAAAAAATTGAGAATCAGTTTCTATTGCATCAGTCCTGTACTTGGAGATACTTTATATTCTCGTATTCCAGACTGTCCAGGTAGTTTAAAATAAATGCCATTCATTTTCTGATTGGTAGCACCTTTGCTACAGTAAGTTCATTATGGAGAATAAATATGTCAGTTATGGAGTCTATCCATGCTTCTAGTACAGTATCACTGCAGCAAATTTTTTGGTATGAAGAAAAGCATTATTATTATATTTCTTTTGTATGAAGGAAAGTATTTTGTATGAAGAACAGTCTTAGAAAGACTATTTTGCCACAGCTCGGCAACTTTGAGGTTTTTGTTTGTCTTTCTTATTTCATTATCAAAGAATGTCAAACACAGTTCAGTGCACAAGTTACTTTACAAGTTAGTAAAAAAGTATATTGCTATCTTCAGGATTTTATTATTCTTTCAAAAAATACATTACAAAAAAATCGAAAATGCTTTTAAGTGTTTTTAAATGTTTCAAAATTTATTTTATTCCTAATGTTGGTTTTAAATTATAATTGTGTGGAGTATCACATAATAAAGGCTGTGTGGAATAGGTGCAAACACACAAAAAAAACCCCAAACACAAATGAGATAAATCTGAAATAAGATGTGTAATTTCAGGTAGGAATATATATAGCATAGACCTTATTCACTGCTCAGAAATAATCTTAATCAGTTAATTTTGATTATGACAGTTTAGCATATGAACAGTATTTTGAGCAGGTACTTCAAAATTCTATATCACTTAGACACCTATGTTTAAATTACATTTAATATGTGAGTATTTTATTTCAGATTGACTTGTAATTTCTTCCTCTTGTTTAAAGGAGCACTTTATTTTTTCTTAAAATCAATAGTGACAAGTGTAATTCCAACAATTATGAGTGAAAAATTATTGGGTTTGCTATGGTTGAAAATAGATGGGAAAAGAGGTCATGAAAGCAAAAGCATTGTAACTTTAAAAAAATAAAGACACAAAAAATATATTCTTTTTTTCCCTTTAAGTTGCTGTAATGTTCTTGCAATCTCTTTTATCTTGACACATTATAAAGAAGAGTAAGGACTTCTAGCTACAAAGAAACACTTTAATTACATGAATTTTATTGGAAGATAAATTAGTTTGAAGATAATTTATTAGGTTATAATCTTGCAAATATTTTTTACTGGTTCTCTTAATTAATTAATAGCAACATTGCTAAAGTGCACAAAATGCTGCAAATAGTAAGACAAAGTATGGTTGATTCTGCCCTGGAATATTGGAACATATTTCACATTTGCTTTCCTTTATCAATATTTCTCTTTACTTCATAAATTACACTATATTGTTATTCAGTTAGACCTTATTAATTTGTTATTTGCTGGTTCACTGCTTTTAAATCAACACTTCTGTTTTGCTATCTGAACTCTTAGCTTACTGTAGAAAATCCGTTCAGAAACATTCTGCCACAGCTGCTCTTGAGGTCTTAAATAATATCTGGGGAACAATTTTGAAGAGATAATTGAAATGACATATTGCTCAATTCATGCCAACATTATAAACATCTATTTAGCATATCAGCCCTGATGCTAAGCTTTAAAAGAATTGTTTCTTCTTTCAAGGAGACCTCAAGGACTTTTTCAAAATGAAACAATAAAAAATAACACTCATAAAAAGTAAAAATCTAAAAAATAACCTCTTATGGTTAAGATAGCACAAACAATATGAAGATGAGATTCTTCAAGCGTCATTTCCACTTACACTGAATATAGCTGTGATTGCTACTTGGCAAAAGAAGAATGTTCAACTTTGTGAGAGACTGAGATGGTTAATGGCTAATCATGGTTAAGATTGCTGAAAGACTTTTGTACACTGTAGCAAATTGTGCAAAGAAACAACTGCTCACCAAACTTAAGATAGGAATTACTGCAGGAGGTCCAGTGGAGGGCTATGAAGATGATTAGGGGAGTGAAGCATCTCTCTTATTGGGGAAGGCTGAAGAAGCTGGACCTTGGAAGGTTCAGTCTTGGGAAGAGACAACTGAGAGGGGATCTTATCAGTGCATACAAATATCTCGAGGGTGTGTGTCAAGGGGACACTCTTTCCAGTGGGATCCAACATCAGGACAAAGGACAAGGGAACAAAATGAAACACAGGAAATTCCCCGTGTATACAAGGAAAAACTGTACTGTGAGGGTGATAGAGCATTTTTCAGGAGATGAACAGGCTGCCCAGAGAGGTTGTGGAGTGTCCTTCTCTGGTAATATTCAAAACCCTCCTGGACATGATCCTGTGCAACCTGCTGTAGGTGAAGCTGTTTTAGCATTGGGATTGGCCTAGATGACCTCCAGAGCTCCCTTCCAACCCTAAGCATTCAGTGACTAAAATGGAGTGAAAGCTCTGGGAAAAAACAGCTGTTAGAGAACTCATAAACTTCTGTGAGACCGAAAGAAGAACTTCTGTGAGATTTCCTGGATCAGAGAGGAAATGGAGAAGTTGTAAACTGAAATCTTGGAACAAAAGTGACACAAAACCCCCTAGAGAAAAAGATGTAGAGCTGAGAAAGGAAGGAAGATTTATTTCTAAAGATAGGATTAATTAGATTCCCAAGAATAAGATGTTTCTTCTAGTCTTCTGTACTGTGAACACTGAAAGTCAAAAAGGACACCCAGGACATTTTGTGTGCAAATTTTATCTTAAATGATTTAATTTTGACAAGTCCGGGTTGGTTCCAAAGCTGGATAAAATGGAATTTCACATATATTCCAAAAGGTCTTAACCCTCAAATAAACAAAGCAGGGGGGTTAAAACTAGATGATATTTAAAGTCCCTTCCAACCCAATCCATTCTAAGATTCTATGATTCTATAATGTTGTTAAACTGATAAGGAATGAACAAGGTTAACAAGACTAGATAACATTTTCTGCAGTAGATCAACTCATTTGTGTCTGTCAGGCTCATGAATAAGAATTCACAGTGGACGTTTTTCTTTCTTTACAGTTTTTCAAACAAATCAGTACAGTCTAATATTCTTTTGAACAGTTCAAGATCCATTTTATCTGCGAAGGAAGTAGATGCTCATCTAGAGAGTTCAGCTTACAACAAGAAGTTCAAGATTGTATGCGCTTGATTTGTCCTACTTAGTAACTCTTCTTGTCTTTGGACACGAAAAACCCACTGAAACATATTGCAGTTTCCCTTCCAAGTTCTCTTAAAACCTCTCACATCTACTTCTATTCCATATAAAACATATGCTGTGGTTTTTGCTTGTTTTTACTGTATACTTGCCCAGTGCAATAGATGGTATAACTTCCGTTTGTTTTGGCAATGTTTACTATATATGTATCTTTTTTTTTTTTTTTAATAAGTTTGGGAAGCAGAAATGAAAATCACCTGCTTATCTTGCCTTACAATTGAGTTGTGACTAAGTAAGGTGAAGTAAAAATTGTCCTTTTTTGGAGTAACTAGGGATAATTCTATTAGTGTCATATCCTGGAGTGTTAAGTGGGGCAGGTACACAACAAAGCATAAAAAGTAGGGAACCTGCAATGTAGATAGGGACAGGAAGAATCCTTGGTAATGACAAGTAAGGAACAAAGTATAAAGATGGGAAGAAGGCTTCCGAAATGAGGTCATATTTTGTTACAACCAAGAAATTAATTGATAATTGTTGAACTCCTTCTTAAGCAACAAAAGATTTGCTTTGAATTTTTTCTGACTCATATGATTTGTTTACCGTTTCAGAAAAATCATATTTCACTTTGTATTTTGACAAGAAATAGGATTGGGGTGGAAAGACATTCTGCAGTTTTAAACAATGTTTTTTCAATGAAATTTTCACCAGTTTTTGTTCTAGTCCTAGATAACCACCATCAGGAAGAAGAGATTAAAAAAGAGATCTTGCTAGGGACCCTGCTAAGGAATCTGAGACTTACTTTGTTTTTGGTTTGCTACAACTGATCATTGTTGCTATGCCTATCATCTCTGACTACTCTTCCTGAAGGTTATACAGAGCAGATAGTGGAATGGGAAGCACTTGTGTCCCTCATAATCATCACCTGTAGCTGTGGCCTATAAAGATACTTAGGAAAAAAACTATGGATGAATATTTTTAAATTATTTTCCTGTCTCCCAGTGTTTCACCATCCAATCAGGAAAACTGAAAAAGGAAAGAGGAGTCAGTTTGACACTTTCTAGATATTCAGCATGGGATGCACTGCTATTCTGAAAATATTTAATCTAGGGATCTTTTTCTTAGAAAGTAAATTTTTCACGAAAATATAAGCTGACTGTTGATTTTCTGTTTCTTTCTGATCTGATGAGGTAGCATGCTTTAAAAATAAAGCATAAAAATTGGACTTAGAAATCTTACTTCTTACCTTTATTAATAAGAATCTTGCACCCTTAAGGTCACTTTATTTTGTTACTTTTATTTTTAAAATAGGATAACATTTCATTATTTTTCTCAACAAAAAATGGTAAAATATTGAATAGAGGCCTAAGTTTAAGATGTAATTTATATCTTCAAATATGGTCTAAGTTTAAAATGCTGAAACAATAATTAGTCTTTTACTACTGTATTTGATTTATAAAAAAATTGAAACATTGAAATGATTATGAAGTAATGTAAGACATCTAATGGAAGGATAAACTGTTTAGATTTAGCTAAATTAAAAACATTCTCATTGTTAGTATGACTTACTATCCCACCACTATAAACCAAATCCAGATGATACTTATCTCTTTGCTACCACAAGCAATTTTTTTTCTATATGAATACATAGCACAGGAAAGTCTGGGAATATTGCAATTATCATAAATATAAAGCTATTTTTATAGAATAGGTACTTTAATCTGAATGTGTATTTGGATAGAAGACAAGAATCTTCAAATAAACTGGGATTTTTTTTTGGAGTTAATGCTAATACTTTCCTCCTCGGCTCCCTATAACATATTTAACCAAGATAAGTTTCCACAATGTGCAATAAGATGGAAAACCACAGAATGTCTTCTAACATGATCTGTAAGAGTAAATTCAAATTTCCAGTCCATTTAAAGTATTCGGATAATTTATTTGACATTTACTTTTAATTAACATTGTGAAAATTGCATAAGGTATTTCAAAGGATATAGTATGATGAACACATTAATAGAAAAACTTTGTACAGAAAAAATATATTTCCATAGGAAATGTAATTTCTGAGCTGAATCAGCATTAATTCAAGTCTCAGAATTCCACAATATAGACTGCAGAGTAGCTGCAGACACTTAAGGAATGCATAATTTCAAGCATTTTTACTCAAACACAATGAAGTTATCAAGTAAGAACCATACTTTGAGGTTTACTGAAGTAAATGGAAAGCAAGTCCAAATTTCAGTTGGCTTTGGGTCAGGCCATACATGAAAATATTAATGTAATGCATATGTAGGTGTGTATATATATTTGAGCTTTGGGTTCCTCTGGGCCTTCTACCTCTTCAGTCTTGTAACAAAGTGTCTCATAAAATCTCATGAAAACTTTTCACAGATCGTTTAAGAAAAGATTTCCTTTTAATAGATAACATTGGAAGAACCCATAAATCACAAAGAAAAAAAATCTTTTCTGATTGATAGGAGGATTTTTTTTCATGTTTTAATTTTATTTAATATACTATTTCCTAATATATATCTCTGTTTCTGTAAATTACAGGGTAGATGTGTTTGTTTGCTGGGGTTTTTTTACCAACAAATATCAGGGGACATATGATCTGAAATCAGAATTCGAATGTAATTTGTCATTCTCTCATAGATTCTTAATGACATCATCCACTACACACCTATTTAGAGGGTCCTGTACCATTATAGTCTTATTAACTGTAGTAACTTATTAACTGTAGTAAATCTACTGATAAAGCACATAGATTAAATGAAAGGCGAGATAGTTCTCTGGGTCTTGCAGCCTGCAAGATTAAAGCCAGCTCAGGGGTGATAAAACTGAGATAAAGGTTGCATTTCTCTCTCTGAGTGAAAGTATAAGGACAGTCTTTTACCTGCCTCTGTTTTCCACGCACTGTGAATTTGGGAAAAGAGCCAAAAAGATACAGGTGACATAAGGACAAGTATTGCAACGACTAACTTTTAGGAACCAGGGTTCCAGACCCCTGGGCCCTGCACCTGCACTTCTTGCACACATAGATCCCAAACAAATCATATATATCCACAGTGTGAGAAGTTACTTGGTGTTAACTACACAGGAAGTTTGGGGAGAACAATGAAAGAACAGAGTAATCTGCTCATTTAGCAGATACTTAGAAACACCACTTATGCATTTTAAGCATATCCTGAAGACATTCTCTGATGTCCTTTCTGTCACAAAGAAAGACAAAAAATGTATTTCCATCTGTGTGATTCTGCTTCCTTATTAAACAGTAAAAAGGAGATAAAGCACTTGCCTAAATAAATTTTCCTCTCAGCAGCAAGACACACCTGCCCAGAATAAAACAAAAATCAAACAGCTATAGTCAGTCACAGCAGTTTCTTTTCTTATTTTGCAGTTTTGTATTTCTCCTTTATTTTTTTGTCCATTGAAAAAGTAAGGCTTGACTACATCAACAACGGATAGTATGATTCTACAGGCAAAAGATTTTTGCATTTGCTAGGAACTCTGGTTTGTATTCATTGAACAGTATTTCTGTACATCAACATTAAATATATATTGGCTGAAGCATACATAGTATTCTTAGGTAGGCAGGAAAACCCAATCACATTCAACCCTATTCAACATGCCCTAAGTGTGAAATATGAATTTTTGACATTAGCAGACCTAATATCTTTTCGTGTAGCCCTGCAGTTTTATTTACCTTGCTTAGCTGTAACGGCAGTTGTCAAACATCCAGGTGATTATGACTTTGGTTTTGGTTTAGCTTACTTGTGTACAACAGTATGACATTGTACTCATTCTTCTAATAATTTTGATAGACCTCTGTAATTAGTAGATGCTAAAGCCAAAGGGGTACATGTAGAATAAACTGTGAACTTAGAATAAAACTCGTTGTAGAGAACTGACTGCATGATAACAAAGGCCTTGAAACTGTTTAGAGCTTATTATGACAGAGGCTCCATGTCTGTGAACTGCTCAATGATCAATTATTTGTCATGGGCAGCAAAGTGAACCTTTTCTTAAGGTTATAAATATGGATATTATGTGGAAATGGAGACCAATGAAGAAAGGACAAAGTTTAGAAAATTTTAGAAAATACATGAAATTAGACCTTAAAATGAGGAGGAATCAACACCCCTATTAAAATTATAGTTTCCCCCATGGAAGAGGTGGGGTGCTGATGACCCTTTCAAATGCCCACTCCTCAGCTGCTTCTTAGTGAATATTGATGCTTTTGACCCTAAGACCCAGAAGAGGACAGAAGACTGAGCTCTATATTGAAGAAAAGGGGAGGATGTTAAGAGAGAATAAGTATATGTGTGTGAGAGTATGTCTATGTCTATATACCTCTGTAACAATTTAAAACTTTGTTATAAGTGAACTTTTTGTTTTCTAGGTCACTTAGACTCTAAGGGTTAGTGCCTTTATGACTGGAGTATTAATAACTGTTCCAGCATCCTGCAGTCCTCTGAA
>VYXB01010507.1:6646-175275 GCA_013397135.1 Pachyramphus minor
ATAAAAAAAAAAAAAAAAAAAAAAAAAAAAAAAAGGAAAAAGAAAGAAAAAGAGAGAGAGAGGAGATAGAGGAAAGAGAAACTAAAAGAAAAAAGCCCTTGAACACAGTAATTCAGACAACAGCTTGCTGAGGACAGCGTGGGCTGGGATCCTATTCCATGCCATGGTCACATACCCTAACCAGCCTTTGTGGAAAGCTTACGGATCTGCTGAGTGCCCACCCACAGTCCCAAGCACCAGGATGAGCCCAGGGACTGATGCCGCATTGATAGGAGGGGGATAGTCACCCAGGGCAGGTTGGGCGGAGGATTGACCCACACTCAGCTTTCCCCCTGTCCATGCTGGCCCCCCCGTACTGGAGGCCTAGAGACATCCACAAGAGCCATTTGCACTCCAACACAGAACATACATGTGTGCCCTCATTCCAGTCCCTGCCTGCAGACTGGTGACACTGCCTTTCAGCACCCAGCACAGCAGGAGTTAAGGAAGCCTTCCCCACTTCCAAGATCACCCCCACCCTGCTCCCGTGGCCCACAGCCCACCCTGCCAGGGTGCCCCAGAAGTAAAAAAAGTCACTGTGTTCTGTTCCCACCTGGGCTCTCCTCCTGGTCCAGTGTGGCCAGGTAGCAATTATATGTGAACAGGGTGATGCACAGGCAGGTCTGAAGCCCAGATGGCCTTTGGAAGGGGATGGGTCAGGGAGGAAAGAAAACCCCAACCCTCCCTGCCCTGGCAGCTGGGATGGGGGCTGGTGAGTGTTGAAAGGAGGTGGAGGGGGATCAGATGCCTCCTTCTCTGCATCCCACATGAAAATGTGTTTGCTGGCTCCCCTGTGGCGGCACTGGCTCTGCTTTCCATTCCTTGACACCTCCCGCTTTCCAGCGCAGCTACTAATGTGGGAAGGGCGTGCTCCACTGGCAATACAGGGATGGGGACTGGCACACCTCAGTCCCACGACAGAGATACGTCACCTCTGTGCACGCCAGGACAGAAACCACACACCTGTCCCAGGTGTGTCTGCCTTCTGCAAAATAAAAGCAGCACCCTGGCTATTGCAGGGTGAAGCTGATGTGCTCACACAGCCTATGCTACCCACAGCATGCACAGGAACATGGAATGAAACCCCTCATAAGAGCACACCTGGGTGTGCCATGCACTCGTATCCTTGCAGCCTTCTCCTCCTCCTCTTGGTGCTCCTGAAGTTGTCCTGGATGATGGGGGAAATGGGAAGTGGGATAGGAATGGGACACCCCAGTGGGCTTGATTTTACAGTCACTTTTCCTCATAACAAGCAGCCAGATTCTGCTACTGGGCTGTAATGAGCTTTGCAGGTACTCAGTTACACAAGCCACTGATATTTTGGGTGCCTTCAGTCCCTATGAGTGCAGGGGCATCCCAGCAGGCTCTCATCTGCCCTGGGGAACAAGATGAACCAAAACTGTAATACCCAAGCAAGCTGCTCCACTGCTGGGAAGTGCAGGAGGGTCACTGCAAACAGCCAATGCAGCCTGCAAAAAGATGACACCATGTGGAAATGTTTTGCTTTTTCCCTTTCAAAGCCATGTCTGGAGAGCAAACAGTCTGACATTCATATCTAACAAAGAAGCCCCCAAATACTTCCTCGTTCCACAGAGCCGCAGGAATCAGTTGGGCTAACCACAGACAAAACTTTCTACCTGGACACTGGAATAATTAAAAGGCTGAGAAAAGTGATTGATCCCCTATTTTTCTCTGCCAGCCAGATAGTGAAGGATCCAAGCAGGGTCTGAATTGTGCACCCTGCTGTCACCCCCTCCTGAAAAGTCTGCTGTGGTGCTGGTGCACATAGCTCAGCCCTGCTGTGGGTCTGGGAGGACAAGCTATTGCAGGGCTCCTCTGCAGTCAGGGTTGTGTCACACCAGATGCAGCTGAACAGATCCCTCCCAACTCAAAATGAAGAGCACCTTTGAAAGCAGGGCTGTAACCCCGCTAATAACAGGACTCTCTCTCCGGATGTGCTGGCCCCTTCTGCCAAGTGACAACCGGCAGAGTTCACTTTCGCTTGTGGCTGCACAGAAGATGGGATTGGGGATGCTGAGGGTGCTCAGCAACAGCCCTAACCCCTCCTAGCACTGACATATCTGCCTGCAGATGCATTCACCACACTGACACAGTGGGCTTGGGGTGAAAGCAGCCTGTGCATTGGCATTCCAGGGCACAGGCACCTGCCTGGCGTGGTCTGCATTTGAGCAGGAAAAGCTGGGCTTGCTAGGACCTTCCTACCTTCCTGTGGCTGTGTGAGCATGCAGGTGAGTACAGGCACATGGTGCCTGCATGACTGCTCCGCTGCTCAGTGGCACCTTTACAGGTGCCACGTGCTTGGTCACTTGCACTTTTAGGTCACTTGCAGTTTCCTAGAGGCCTGAGAGCACCCAGACAATACCAGCCACGGGTCCTGAGCCTCAGTTGTGTCCCTGAGATTCAGGGAAGGGTGGATGGAAAAGGTGATTCCTAGGCATTTCCCACCTCCATCCTGAGACACTCTCTGCTCCAGCCCTGCCTGCCCCACACCGAGGTGAGAGCAACAATATTACAGCCTCAACATTTTGCTCTCACCTATTAATTCAATTCTTTTTCTTCTTCTTTTTTAATCACTGACTTTGCAGCCAGGAGGGGAAGGGAGAGAAATGCCGCAATAAAAGCTACCAGGCGTGAAGCTGTAACCCAGCTCGCTCAGGGTGACCTCCCTGCCAAGGTTGCCTCGTGAAGAGGGGAAGCAGAGGAGAAGCAGCAGAGGCATGGGAGGATGCAAATGGGTGCAAAGAAGCGCGCCTGCTGCAAAGTGACATTGCCACCGTGCCGGTGGGGATGATGCTGCGGCAGGCAGTGGCACTAATTGCCTCCCTCCCCAGCTCTCTCCATCCCTCTCCCTTGCCCGTCATCAGCAGGATATGCATTAGCTCACATTTTCAGGTTATTTCAGGCTGCTCCAAGGCAGGAACTTCCACAGCCAGCCTGTGAGATTCACCTGTTTGGTGAAAAAGTGTTGCTTTGTCCTGGGAGATGAGCCTGAGCCCACCCTGGCAGCCATGTCCAACGCTGGGTGACGGAGGCCGGTCCAGTGGACAATGCTGTCTTCACACCAACAAACCCAACACTAAATATTTGGTAATACCCTAACTTCCCACTTCTATCCCCAAATCCCCATCATTTGCCCAGATCAGAGCAGACATATACGTCTACATTTTTATTTTTTTTTGCCCCAGCTCTTACAGCTCTTAACACCCCATGACTGTGGGAGCACCTCTGCTTGCTTTTCCAAAGAAGGATGTTTCCAGCCTCTGCAAATGCTCACTAACGTGGCTCTAATGCTTCAAAAACAGAAGAGGAAGGAGAGAACCCGACCACATTATTAGCTTTAAATATCTCATGACCTTTTACTGCAAATCTCAAGATCTGAGGCGCAGCCCGCCTCACGGTTCGTTAACATTTCATGTTGTCAGCGCGGCCAATGGGTTCAATTAGACTTCGCGACGGCATCTGCAAATTGCTGGCAGCCCACGGGAGGAAATCCTCCCTCAGTCTGGCCACCAGCTCCGAAGCTGTGTAAAAAATACATTCTTGAGCCTTGCCACATTCCCAGGATGTGCATAGAGCTGATCAGTGCTCAGCACACGTGACTGTCCTCCAAAAGCTATGAAAAGGGGAGATCCTGCTCCACAAAATGCTATGGGATGGGAGCAAGTCGGGTGCAAGACCTGCTCTGGGCTCCCCAAAGATGCTGATAATGGTATCTGGCCACCTGCCTGCATCTAGGGGTGAATGTGCAGATGTGCTTGTGGGGAGATCACAAGCGTGAGTGCGGCTATCGCTGCTGTTGTGAGTTAACTGAAAGAGCCTGTAAAACCAGAAACAGGCTATTAGCAATCCATTAGGAAAGGGTATCCAGTTCCAGCCTAGGTAAGCCATTAGAGGAACATCTGAAAGCATTGGGAGAGCTCGCTTGGGGCCAGGATGGGGCTATAAAACAGAAGAGGAAACCACGCTAATCTGGCTTGAATTACAAACTTAAAAGCAGGAGAAAAATAAAGGATACCCTAAACATTTAATGTTTTATATTTAGGAGACAGAAGGGGAGATTCTGCCAAAAGGAGAGAATAAAAAACCTGTTTAGGCTACAAATATCCATCTCTCTGCTGGCAGCAGAGAAACCACCAGCCCCTCTTCCAGAAAGGGAAGAGCGTGACTTTAAAGTTGCTTGAGTTTCAGAGTGAGCTCAGTGCTGGTGGGGTGGAGGGGACCCCTTGGCCACATGATGTGACATGATGTGACATGATGTGACGTGGCTCCTCCAGCAGCTACAAAAATGCCTGTGCCCACATTCAAGGGAGCTGCTGTGAGGTGGCACAATTGGGCACATGCTTCCCTGCACGCCCATGTGAAAACTCATCATCATCATCTCTCCATGAAAATAACTCCCAGAGGACATCACTATAATTCCCAGAGCAAATGCAGCACAAAAGATGCTAAGTGGCCTGAGCAGAAAGGCACTGCTGAGCAGGGGAAAGGGAGTGCAAATGGCATGCTGTGACTCATACCCAATTTGCAAAGAGCTTGGAAGGGGATGAGGGTATCCCCCAGCCCTGGGTCAGCCCCAGAGATTGCGTGATGGGGTGGGATGCTTGGGCCAAGCATCACCTGACTTTCTATGGTGGGGAAACTGCATTATGGCTCGCTTGCACAGTGGCAGTCTCGATAAGATCCTCCACTCCTGCCACAGACGGCTTCATCTTCTGGTGCCAAGCCCTGGCATTATTAAAATCCTGAAAGGAAGAGCCTGGAAGAAAGCAGATGCTGATTGAATCAGGTCCTATGGTATTCGACAGCTCGACATCCATCTGATCCTATTAGTGCTCATTCAGTCCTGCCCGCTGAGGTGCTGTGCATAAATCAGACCCTGCAAAGATAACGGGAGGTGGAGAGGTGAAAGGGGACCTTCTTCTTCTGCCAAGAAACACCACATGTGAGCGGGGCCTGCATGGATATTCCTATCTCTGGGCAGCCTCCTGTGCTTCTTTGTGGGTTTGCTCCTGCAGGGATGCTGGGCTTCCCACGGGGCTACCAAGGAGATGCTTAAAACCCGCAGCTGATGCAGAGGTGGATTGCCATGAGGAGGCAGGAAGAGGGGGAGGCAGCCTGGGGACTTTGGCACACAGGGATGAGCCAGAACATGAGGTTACCCAGCTCCTCCTGACTGTTGGCAGAGACTTCTCCTCTCCTTACTGAGCTCCCAAGCTGCCCTGTTTTTAGCATGAAGGTTGTGTGAGCATAAAAACCAAGGGTTTTTATGGTGGGGACAGCTACAGCCAAGATGGGAGGCAGCTTGTGGCAGGAGACCTACACCTCCGCAAGAATTAAGACACCCTCATGCAAGCATGGCATGCATGACCACCTCATCCTTTTTCAGGGCACTTGTCCCTTTGAGGTGAGACCCAAAACCACCACCATAGGACAAGCTGGATGGCTGAGCTAGGTTTGACTGTCCCAAACCATGTCCTTCCCTTTTCCGTCTGGATTTGGGTGAACAGGGATACCCCACAAGATGACAACAAGAAACAAGTCAAGCAAAGAGTGCAGCGTGGCTTGGGCACAGTCACAGCATGCTGACATTGGTGTGGTTCATTTTTGGGTGCAAATTACCTGCATTTGTCGGGTGACTGGCTGGGCTAAGCAGGCTGAATGTGCCAAGGGGGTCTGGGGCCAGAACAGCTCCAGCTGCTGCAGCACTGCCATTCCCTGGTGTTTGGGAACTGATTGAATTAGGCTTCGCAAATAATTCATCTGATGAATAGTGGCAGTTTTCCTCAAATCATCCACAAATCAGATTTTTCATTACCCAGCCAGCAGGGCAGAGAGTCAGAAAACAAGGCTGGTACCTTACTTGCTGAATGCTTGCACTTATTCACCGAACAAATTATTCCCCAAACACTCTTCTCTATCCATCAGTGATAAGGAGCATGTCACTTGCAAGGTGATTCTAATTAAAACCAGCACCCAGGACTGCTGCACCTTCTCAAAATGCTGGGAAATGAACCCTTCCCAGCTGTCCTTGCACCCACTATGAGTGCTGGTACCTCGAGCTCTCTCTGCACCTCAGGATATCTTTATATAGGAGAAATCAAGTTTTTACTGCCCAAGAACTGCCTTTTCCAACTAGAGTGGCCTTGCCACCAATGTCGCCAACACCTCCGTGTATTTCCCACCACCACTGCCTGCCCAAGAGCTCTAATGGACAGGTCACACCATCCCCTCAAGGCTCTGAAGAGAGAGGACTGTCATGGCTGGACCCCAAAAATACAGTACCCAGTGATGGAGGGACTGGCCACCCTGAAGGTGTTGAGGTGGGAGGATATCTCACTGGTATCCCTCCATTTTTTGGGTGCAAACCAGGGTAGTTGACTAGACTGGGCTGGGGCAGGGTAAAAAGATCAGCTTTTTCCCCAATTTCCCACCTTGAATAAACTGATGTTGTGTTTGGCAATTCCCATTAAATCTTCCCCTTTTTGCACAGTTTCTACATTGGGGGAGCATTTCTCCCCCAAGTGAAAGAAAAGTACCTCCAGAAAACTAACATCCAAACTCCACCTCTACTTTCTTACACCTCAGAAGGCTTTGCAGATGCCCTCCCACTCCCAGGAAGGAAGCAAAGGGCGGAGAAACAATCAGGAATAACCTCTGATTTTCAAAGCCATCAGCAAACACTGCAATTTGAAATATGACCTGCAGCGCTGCTTCATCAAAAAACACAACCAACACAAAACAAAGAAGTCACTGAGACACCAACACCTTGCAGAGACACGACCAAAGCCTCCCATTCCCTCCCACGCTTCTGGAAGAAGAATATATTGCTTGGCTCCCTGACACAGGTAAGGTGCCCGGGGACCAGGTGCTGCCTCCTATTTGTCTTTTATTTTTTATTTTTTTCAAAATGCTTTACCAAGCAAAGCACCTAATTGGCTTTTGTCTGGCCCTGCTCAGCACAGAGGGGATGCTGGATGAGCCGTACCAGTGTAGAAGCACCTCTCCTCAAATGGCAGATTGCTTCCCTACACAAGTCGAGCACACAAGCAGCATGCAGAGGTAAAAAAAAAAAAAAAAAAGCCTGTTGGTATCTTCCTGCAGCAACAAATGAAATCTGTCCTCTGGGCTGCTGAGGATTTCACCGCCTTTTTTTTTAAAGAAACAAGAAATAAAGGTAAAAAATATGATAACATTGCAGCAATCACTCCATGACTGTGCTCTGAGTTACAGCGAGAGGTATTTTATCTCCAGTTCAAAATCTAAATGTGGCAGAGGCACATTTAAATGTGGTGACATTTATACTTTAAATGCCTTTTACATCTCGTTGGCAAGTTTTATATAGAACATATGTATGGAAACTAGGTAAGGGCTGTGGATGAAAATGTGAAGCAGGGAGAGCCTGCAGAGCCATTTGTAGGCAGAGTGTGAGCTAAAAAAAAAGATGGAGAGGAAGAGAAAAGAGATGAGAGAGGTTGCCTGGCCATAACTTTGCAGGTTTTTTTGTCCCCAAACCTTGTTCACAGTGCATCTTATTCCCAGTCACCAGCTCCCCCTGCTCTGTCCCATCCCACACAGTGCAGAATCACTTACATGTTGCCACTGGTCCAGGATGAGAGGCCGATACCGCAGGAAGAACTTGAGCGGGAAAGACTCAGGGTCAGGCCAGGACGAGGGGTTTTGCCATGACACCTCCAATCTCCGAGGGTTATTGGGCACGGGTTTGGCCACCACACTCTCCGGAGGGTCTGGCTTTACTGGAAGAGAAGAAAAGAAGGTGGTTGGCAAAGCTTTGCAGGTAGCATAGCATCCTTCCTTTATACCCCTTGGCACAGCTGGCTGGACTCTGCACCATGTGCTTTCCAAGGAGAGCAGCCAACATGCAGAACATCCTTTTCCCAAATTAATTAGACAAAAATCACTTTTTCTTGTCCAGGTACGTGGTATGGCTGTCCTGGCTCAAAATACCACCATTAAGAAGGTGCCAGTGCTGGCAGAAACAACCTGGCCAGGGCAGAGAGCATCTCTCTTAGACAGAGCTAATGAAGTCAGGGTGAGGAGCCCATCAAACCCAAATTCTGCACTGTCCTTGCAATTGTTGATTTCTGGGAGTCTGACCCTCATTCAAACCCTCTTACTTCAGAGTAACGTGGCAGAGCTTAGACCTTGGGTTTAGGGCTGGGGTTTTAGGGATTCAAAGCATTGGCAGAACGTACTTGCTAAGGGGGAAGGCTTGCCCTGGTCACTTTCTACTCCATCTCTCTCTCTCTCTGCCCTACTCTACTTTTGGGATACAGGGATTTTTCTTGCTACCTGACATGTATTTCAAGAGAATATTAATTGGCTGTGAGCTATGCAACGTGCTTTGATGTTGCAGTTACTTTCAGAGTGCCGGAAGCACATCACAGACAGTCTGTGATGAACATCACTGCCTGTTGCAGAGCAAGCCTTGCTTCTTGCCAAGGGTTTGATCAATTCCTGACAGCTCAAACTCCCAATTGCAGCAGCAAAGCTAAAAAAATTTGTGTACATCCATCCTTCTCCTTTGCTCACAGCCAGGGAGGAGTTGGACACAGGCAGCTGGGCACGCAGCTGTGCCAAAGGTGGAGGAGGGCTCTCTGTGCATTCTAAGAATAGCAATGTACGTGAGTCCTCGTGTCCTGGGAAGGCCCTTAACCCTGTTTTGAAGTCCACATGCAGGTGAATGGATCCCTCTTGGCCTGAAAATCTCTGGGCTGAGTAACGGTCCCCTAGCTCGGACCACCTCAAGAAGCAGCCTGTGAAGATGCCAGCATCAAATTCCACTGCCAAGCATGAAGCAGGAACACTGGGGCCACGGGGAGCCCCCCTCTGCCTGGCAGAGCTTCTGCTCTGCTCTCAGAAGTCTTCCTCTTGCTGACCCCAGGGTTCACCTGCAGTGGGTGGGAGGTGATGTCCACACAGGGCCTTTGCCTGCCCTGAGAGAGGAAGGAGGTGGTGAGTGAGCTGCACCCTTGCTGGCCTGCCTACCTGCTGCCTGCAGCCCTGCCCTGTGCAGGAAGGGCATCTCCGCCTTTGCTCGAATGGGACCACACACTGATGTGGGGCCATTCTGCACCAAATATGTGCTGCACACTGCCATCCTGCTCCAGAACAATGGTGGCATTGCAGCAATTGTCCCCAGGAAGACACCTTCCCTCTACCACCACTGCTTGCTCCTCTTATGAGAAACCAGCCTGAGATGCTTTCAAACACATTTTCGTGGCCACAGGGGGCTGCCAAAATCAAGCCACAGCCCAACTACCTTCGTGGGACCTGTTTCACCTGAGACATAGCCCACCACCACCACTCCAGCCTTCTTGCTCAGTACCCTGGCACACACCCTGCTGCAGTCCTTTTTCACCATCATTTTCATCACCCCTACACCACCCTCTCCTGCCTCCCATCACCTTCCCTCTGTCACAGTGGGTGGAAGGAGCACTGGACATTCCTCTGTCCCCACGGCACCTGGTGCTCAGAGGACTCTCCCAGAGGCTCAGGGAGTGGCTGGTAGGGAAACACCCATGGGCCTGACCACGGGTGCCTTGTGCCACCTCCCAGCTCCCGTTGACCCCTCTCTGTGGCAGGACAGGACACAGTTTTCCATTTACAGCTTTAACCTCAGCAGGAGGACTTGCTGGGGCTGTGCTGTGCTGAGCTACTCCAGATGGCTCTGCAATTCCTCTGCTCGCTTTGAATCCCAGGGCTCGGGCTGGACATCAGCTTCCATCGACAGGGACTTGGAGTCCAAACACATACGGAAAAGTATAAATCCAGCACTGGCTCAGCAGGCTTGGTTTGCAAACAAAAATCTGGCTGAACGAATGCAGATGACTGCAAACTGCAGCTCTGCAGTGAGGAAGTGCAAAGGAGAGTGCAGGGCTAGGGATGGACATAATGGATACTCCCTGGGGTAACACAGGGAGCCTGGCCCTGGTTTTTAGTATGCCAGCCTAGAGGGATGCTTAAATTCAGTCGTGCTGGGCAAGGCAAATGCGCTTGGGCAGCAATGACAAATGCTACTGTGATGGTTTGAGGAAGTCAGAAAAAAGGGTGCCCTGATGTTGAGGTGGGAGTCACCTGTCCATTTTGCAGGAATGTGACCATAGCCTGGCTCCCATGGGTTGGAGGCTGTCCCTAGTGCACAAAGGAAGGCTGTCCTAGCTCCAAGGATATGTTCCTGGCTGCGACAAGCCTTCAAACAGCACTGTAGGTTAATGGGAAAACCAGCAGTCCCTGCTGCCTCTCCATGTGCCCCTCCATCCATGGGACTCCTGCCCAGGCTGGAGAGCACAGCACTACCAACCCCTCCAAAAGCACAAAGCACAAAGCTCCAAGGCAGTGCAGACACAACAGCCAGGAGAGGTGACTGCACCTCCAGCAGCCTGTCCAGAGAGGACAGACCTATGTCTCCCAGGACGGACATCACTCTGCTCATTACGGTAAACACCTGGGCTAGTCCCATAGGGGCCAGTTGAGGAGCAAAGGGAGACAGGCTGTATCCAGCTCCCCGATTCCTATGTGACCTTGAAGGAGTCCTTTATTCCCTGCAGCCTCCTGGGTCCCTGCTCCACAGACAGGGACCAGCGCTTCTCCTTCCCCAGCCTTTGTCTGCCTCCATTCAGCCTGCACATGGTGAGGCAGGGGCTGTCTGGCTGTACATCAGCCAGCATAATAGAGCCCTGTCCTTACTGAGGGCCTGCAGGCAGTAACGTAATAAAAGCAGTAATAGTAATAATAATAATGGATGATGGGCATTAGGCTGAGTACTGGTTAAGCAGCTATAAAACCAGATGTAATATTATCCTGCAGAGCTGAGGGAGCATCATCAGACATTCCTGGGAAGGGGACTTGGCCAGAAGGCTACTCACAGCTCTTCCCATTTGGTTTTTGGCTGCCGCGTCCAAGTGAGGGTTTGGAGTGCAAGAAGAGCATCTGAGAGCAGCTTTTCCTTAAGACTCTGCACACTGATGCTTAAACGTGAGTCTTTAGCTATCCATTGCCCCTGGCTGTTGTCAAGACATGTCTCAAAACGAAGGTGGCAGTTCAGAAAGGCAGCCGAGACCCTGTGGCAGAGAGCAGCCCGTCGCCCAACCCACCTCTCCAACAAGCACTAAAATGGATCCCTTGCGGCCATTAAATATCCCCTGGCATTTTCCATGAGCAGAGGGATATTAAACTCCATGTCTTAGCCAAATGTCAGTCTAGGTAATTTAATTCTGCCTCCCTAAGTAGTATGAATTGAACTGACCTTCTGCTTAGGCAACTGTATACCCGTGTTCAAAGACTCCAAATTTCATACAGACATGGGCACGTTTGTGCTCGTGCAGCCTCTCTGAGATGCTCTGCATCTTCATCGCCACAAAGCTGGAGCTGGGACAATCAAATGACCTTCTCAAGATCACACAAGACATGGGCAGCAGATCTGGGGAAGGCACTCATGCCTGCAAGGCCCCATCCAAGGCTGCTTTCCTCCTTTTAATGCTATGCATCTTCTGATATTTTCCCCCAGGATCATGAGAATAAAGGTGCTGAGGTGGGATTGCTGGTGTTGCTGTGTGGTGGTGGTGTCCTGGCTTTCCTAGGGGATAGCAAATACCAGCTACTTGGTTATTGGGCTGAAACACAAGTGAGGAAGGTTGGCTTGTGTCCTGGAGCACCACAAATGTCCTCATGCTGTTCCAGCCATCACGGAGGAGGTGGTCACTCCTGACACACCATCTCACTCCTCCCTGGTATCCGCCTCTGCCTTCAGGCCCTCTCCCATCCAGCCCCTTTCCCACCTCCTCCTGCCTGAGGCCGGAACACTGATGTCTATAGGGTTTTGCAGAACCTCCTCACACTCACCTTTACCAATATCAATACTTTTGCAGAAGACATAATCATGAAAACAAATTCCAGGAGCAAGATGAGGAGCAAGGCAGTCTGGATCTCCTACCAATGGGAGATGGGGCCCAGGGGGCCAGAAAAGCTTTTCCAGTCATCACTGAAAATGGCAATGCAGATTGACCCTTCGCACTTGGCTGCTAATAACCAGCACGGCAGGACCGCCAGCAAGTTATGGGCTCAGGACAGCAAAAGAAAGTACAAGTCATTTTCCACTCAATTAGAGACCATCTTCTGAGCGGCTGGAGAAGGGATTTTCTGCTGTGGGTTCCCAGGAGGGAGCAAGGAGAGAGGAACAAAAACCAAAGCAGGTTACTCCTTCCCAGGGGGCTTTTTGTGCTTGCCCAGGCTGAGTGGGTGGGCCAGACCAGCAGTGGGTCTGCTCCCAGCTCAGATGGTGCTGGGAGGGAGAGCCACTTGCCCTGCACTGCTCTCGCCTTGGCTCTGGATTGCTCCATGCCCAGCAGGGCATGAGATCAGGGCTTTATGGTTGGAGTTTAACCTCTGTGCAGAAGGTATGACTCTTTTCTCTAAGCTAAGAGAAAAACAGAAGGCACGCTCTGACAACCCCAACCCATGAATTTTAGAAGAAGCATCACACAGGTGCTGGTTGACACTGTCTCTTCATTTTAGCAGGATGTGTGCAGATGTTGCAATGTTCCCACTCAGCACTTTTTCAACGAGCTGGAGCAGTGGCTTTGCCCGGCGCCGTTTTCTACCTCTTCATTCAGCAAAGGGAAACCCAGAGAAATTTCCAAGATGAGATCTTATCACCCCGCTAATGCTAGTGGAGATCCCCAGAGAACCTACCAGGTGCTACATCCACACCTCCAGCACCCACCACGGCAGAACACAGTACTGGATTGCAGCTGCAGAGAGGGGAGCTGGAAGAGGCACTGAACCTTCTGTAAGGACAGTAAGCAACCTGAGGCAGAACTATGGGGCAAAATGCACTAATACAGTGCTCTTATTTTAACTGGAAACACCAGGATGGCGAAGCTCCACTTGGGATAGGTGGCTGCTGTTCAGAAGAAGCTGAGTTCATCCTATAAAGACTCTGCTACTTATCCATGGTGTCCATACCAAATCCTGAGGGGATTTTAAGGCCTCTAGATACTGAATTGGTTATGGGAGAGGGCTGGTGGCAGGGTGCAGGACATGGCCCTTTCTATAAGCATCAGCCCATCACCCCTTCCCCAAGTGCCATCCTGGAGCATCTGCCAGGTAATGCTGGGTGGTCTCTCCTCACACTGCAAATGCTGGGATGTGTCCAGGCACCCTGTAACTCTCCAGGCACTCTTGCAAGAGCCAGCCATAGTACACCCAAGCCAAGGGCTGGCCCAGGGCAGTGCTGGCCTCTGCTTACCACTCCTAAGACCTGGGTTGAGTTCAAACTGCTGGGCTGGATCCGTCTCGTACTGGTGCTGGGATGCCCGAAGCTTGCAGCTGGGTGTGTTTCCCAGGGGAATTGCCCTTGTGTGCTGGATGGAGGACCAGATGTTTGAGAAGCCAGGCAGGGCATGGGTGGGATGCAGATGTTACAAGAGGATGCCCTGAACTCCTACAGGAGGGAATGCAAGGAACTTGGAAAATGCAGCTTAATTGCTGTCCTGGGCCCTGCAGGCTGGAGGTTACCTTCATTTTCAAGGAGTGTATCTTCCACAAACACAACAATTTCCACTTAAAGGCACCCAAGTAACTGAAACTCTTTCCCACTTAGCTCCCTGCCTTCTTATCAATGTGCCCAAAGCACCCTGCTCTGTTCAGAGCTGGCACCTTGTTTCTTGTTTGATATTTTCCAGGATTTGGAGTAGAAAGGGAAAATCTGGGATACCAGTGGAGCTCCTCTTCTTCCACTCTGGTACTTACAGCTTGTCTGGACTGGGATGTGTAGCAAATCGAGGTGAAGACCAACTGCTGGCTGCACTTCAGTGATTCATTTATTTGTTTTTCTGGTCCAGTAATTGCCACATGTAACCAGCAAATTGTTTTTCAACGTATTCCTGAACTCTACTCTCTCCTATTTTTCCCGTTCTTTGAGGATGTCACAGCACCAGCTGTAATCCAGCTTTGGCTGGTAGCAAAAGCTGCCTGTTTTGCTGTGTTTGGCACTCAGTTCCTCGGTTCATGCCTGTCCTTCACGGTCAGAGCATCATCTCCACCATGGGTCTGGAGATGGTTGGCATGGACATCCCGGCTCCCAGGGCCTCCCACTCCCTGTCTCACATTGCACAGCATCTGTTGCCCTATTGGGGCAGTGAAGGAGTGCAAAAAGGGAAATAGGGTTTTTAGGAGCATATTAAGCAAGGGCTGGGGGAGGCTGACTGTGGGAGAACTTTATCTTGACTAAAGATGGAGGGAAGCGAATGGGACATTTTAATTTCCCTTCCAATCCTAATTCCCATGACTGCTTCCAGCACAAACACCAAACCTCTCTTTTAGGGACACTCTGAGGGATAAGATGGGCAACACCACTTGGACCACACAATTTTCACAGCTCTCTGCCCTGCTACGTGGCAGCCACTTCCCCAGCCTCCCAAGCAGGGAGCTGCTCAGCAACCACAGGCGATCTGGACCACTGGGGATGGGACCACGCAGGGCACCAGGCCACTGATGTGACCAGCATGGAGGCTGCTGTGGCCATCCTGCCTAGCTCCCCCAGGATGCTCAGATGCCAGCATCAGTTACAGCAGAGTCATGAGAATGAGAGGGTCACGAGGTGGATGCCAGCATGGCTCAGACCCCATCTCCATCTCACACATGGATAGGCAGAGGCTCCACTTGGAGAGCCAGTCCCTTCCCCATCCCGTCTCTCCAACGGGAGACACTGAATGCAGAGCAAGCCAACCCCAACACCACCTTGGAGAGGCCAGTTGTTGCTGTGGAAGTTACCTATGGCGAACTCGTCAAAGGTGAGAGTGGTGAAGTTTTTGCCCAGAGCATTCGTGACTGTCAGAGTCACCTTGTACTTCACCGTCGAGAAGAGCTGGAGGTATCTGATGTGACACCTGTTTTTGGGAATTGCATCCTTCTCACAGACCATCTCTTTTGTGCCGTGTCTGGAAAGCAGAGGTGAGAAGAGCTGTTACCTATGGACACATCCAAGCTGCTGGAGGAAGGAGGCAGTGTAAGCATCTGTTACCTCACTAAGCCCACAGCCCCCATGCACCAGCCCCTGCCACAGCCAAAGGCTCCTGTGTGTGATGTTTTATCCTAAGCCTACATAGAGATGCGATAAATATCCTCAAAGAAAGAATAGGACCCTGCTGGGGTTGGGGTTGGGGTTGGGTCTGCCTGTCCCATGGGAGGAAGAAGATAATGCATGGCACCAGCCTGTATAAGGGCTGTGCCAGAACTCAGGCACAGGGTGGGGAATGATGCCATGCCATGGCCTTTTCTATCTGAGAGACACTGCTGCTGCACAACCATAGCCAGATTACAGCAGCAAAGCACGTGGATGTGCCAAATGTCTCAAAAAACAGCTGGCACAACCTCCACCACAGACAACTGATGCAGAGAGCATGTCTTGGGAGGCACGGAAAGGGGACCTGGGAGATGGGGACTTTCCTTGTTCCCTCTAGGGAAAACAAAACTTTCTTGGCACAATGCTCCAGTCCCAAGCATTAGGTTTTTACATCCCTGGAACATCCTTCCCAGGCCCATTTTTGGAACACCGATCCCATATGCTCAGCACAGGTCAGACTCACTGCCCCAAGACTTCATGGCACTATTTGAGACCTGCTCCAGGCTGCAAGGACTGAAGCTTGCCCCATTGCACCCTCCCTTCCCAGACACTTACATGACAGAGATGTTGAATGAGTTGGGGATGTAGGTGGGCGTGGGCAGGTGCCAGCTGCAGTAGAAACCCTTCGGGTAGTTGTTGGACCGGCACATCAGCACTGGCTCCCTCGGCGGGGCTGCCAGGGAAAGAGAAAGGTAATTACCTGCTGAGGAGGGGTTATCACCAGGTTCTGAGCAAGGGGATGACCCTACACTCCCAACTGCTGTCAGCTGGGGAGGGAAGAGTTTGCAATGGGAGCTTGATATGGGCTTATCAACTGCTGGACATATTTGGCAGGTGTTTGTCCCATGTGTGGTGCTGAGATCCCCCACGAGACCTTACTTTGGAGTGGGCTGTGCATAGCAGTTCCCCTTCTCCCTGGGCAGCTCACTGCCTCTAATGAGAGACAGAGTGACAGAGGGGGTTGGCAGGTACCGGGGGAAATTATCTTCCAGGCTGCAACAGAGATGTTGCTGATGAGGAGGAGGTGCTGCTCTCTTGACCCCATTAAGCTACACTGCTCTCAGCTTTCTCTGCCACATCCCTGGGGAGTGATAAACTTGTTGAGGGATGATCCTCCAAAAGACTAGAGGGAGGATGAAGGACCACTGGCAAGATGACGAGCGACAACATGAAACCAGCCGAGAAAATTCAGCTCTGCAGGAGGATTAGCAGTGTTAATGCTTTTGGCATGGGGCAGAGAATCACATCCCAGGGCCCTGCCTCCCAAGAGACAACTGGAGACAGGATGAGAGCACCCAGTGGGAGCAGCCTTCCTCTGGCCTTGTCAGCTGGTCCTAGACATTAGAATCAGAAGAGAATTTAAACCCAGCAAAGTGTTCACACTGCATTCGGCTTTCTTGGACATCCTGCTCTTTGCAGGAGCACAGCCAGACCTGCAGGAATACTCTGCAAAATGCCAAAGGCCAGTGCACACAGAGGATGATATGTGATATCTTTCAGCTGATACATTTTGCTCTTGTTGTTAAAAATTTTCACTGACCTGAGGTCAACTCCTCTCAGTACCCGGGCACTTGCATGGCTAAGAGCAGAGTTTCGCTCCAACTGCAGCACCTTGGCACAGTGCCTTGCCATAAAATACACTGCCTGGGCTGGATGTGCACCAGGTGTCTCTGCCCATGGCAGGGGGCTTGGAATGAGACGGTCTTTAAGGTCCTTTCCAACCCAGATTATTCTGTGATTCCAGGATTCTGTGATGTTGGTGCAGGGAAGCAGTGCACCAGCCTTACACTCCTCTGCCTGCTGGGCCAGAGGAGTAAAGGATGCAGGAGTCGGTGCCTTTGTGGGACCAGAAGGAGGCCAAAACCTGAAGCATCAACACAAAATGGGACATCCTCGCAGCCATGTCTTGCAATTCCCCAGTGTGTGCGGCCCTGCAGAGCTGCAGGTGTCTGGGAGGTCTCTTCAGCTCCACTTAGGCATAGCCCAGGTCTCACTAGCATAACACACTTAGGGACACATCCAGGACCAGAGCAGGACCCCGATGGAAAGCAGCAGATATCTGGAGAGGGCCAACCCAGCTGGTTTGCCATGAGCACAGACTGCCAGGGCAGGATGCAGGGATCTTGGCTCAGCATTGCACAGCAGAGCTCGGGCTCAGGCAATAATGATGGTTTTTGCTAGAAAAGTTTTTAGGGGGGATGCTATGAGCTCCAGCTGCAGCTGGAGTCTACAGAGTCTACTACAGTCTGCTGAGGGGAAACTGAGGCACAGGGCTTGCATGCCTGCCAGCATTCCTGGGGCAGGGCTGAGAGGGAGCCAGCAGATGACAAGAGAGCCAAGGGCAGCAGTGTCAGGGCGCATGGAGAAGGAGAAGGAGAGGGAAAGGGAGTGGAGGGGGCCAGCAGGAGGGAAGGCTGTGCTGCTCCGCTCCACGTGTTCCTCCTAATGGCTATTTCAGCCTTCAGCCGACAGACGAAGGCCAGAGTCTGGTTAATGAGCCTCCCAGTTAAATTATTCAAGCAGACCCTCCACAGCAAAACAGAGTGGCTAATGGCAAGGCCAGAGATAAGGGCCTGATCCCTGCTACAGCTTTATTCTCTTCCTCCTCGCAGTCTCCTTAACCCTTTCCCTGCCTTCCCGGGGAAGGGGGGTGCAAATGCAGGATTGCCCTTTGCAGGATGCAGTGGGGGTTCTGGAGGTGTTCCGGAGGGACTGAAGGGGTGCACGCAGTTTAGTGACAGTCTTTGGGGCCCAGGTGACCGCGTGGTGGCACTGTGGGCTAACAGCACCTGCCCGGCCCCCGGGAAACAGGGCTGGGGCTGGGAATACTACTTAGCGATGCTGGAGAAGCTGGGGGCACGGGGGATGCTACCGTGGGCGTCTCGCCTGCTTGCTGCTTGTGCTCATCTGTCCCGCTTAGAACCGGGAGACGCCAGGAAGCCAGGGAGAAGCAACCGGGGCTTTGTCAAGCATCCCTGTGGTGTAGTCCCGCGGGATCCAGCCCTATCTGCATGGCCCCAGATGCTGCACGGCTACTGCGCCATAATTAGTCCATCTGAAGATAATTTATCTCCATTGTCTCCAGTATTACCCCCGATATGGCTCTTTGAGATCTATGCTAATTCCTCCACTGAAGAGGCTGGGGCGGGCTCATGCCTCCAGGTTTGCTTTGCTGGGAGAAGGTGGGGGCTGACCAAACTGCCTCCAGCTTCCAGGCCCACTCTGCAGCAGCCTTTGAAGATGCCCCATTTTCACAGCCTTGAATGTCTTCAAAATCCGTCCCTCTGCTGTAGGACTTGGGCCCCAAATGCAGCCCCAACCCTCTGTGTCCACAGCACACTCCACCTTTCATCCCTTAGTGCCTTCTAGCAAGCCAGGGGTGGAAGAAGAGGTTGGGTAAGGGGGACAAAACAACCCTTGCATATCTGCCCTACTGATGCAGAGTTCAAGGACAGATGCAGCTGAAGGGATGCTGCTGCCCCAGCAGCTGTCTTGTCCCAGCTATGACCTTCTCTTTCTCAGCAGACACAAGCTGTCTCATAGGGACACTCCTGCAATCTCCATCTCTGCATAGAGCCATCAATACCAGAGCCACAGGCATTCAGAGAGGGGGTCATCATGCAACTACCCCAGTTTCCACCTTGATGTGGAGTAAGTCTGCCCCACGGGAGACAGCAGGGCCAGTGCAATGTGCCACTTGGAGCTGTGATCATGACAACACATGGGTGACCGTGATCATGACTGCCAGTCACCACAGAGGAGAGGGCTGCAAGCCCCTTCTCGGCTGCCTTGGTGCATGGGGAGGGCTCTTTTTGCCCACTCTGTCTTCTCCAAGCTGGTGACAGGCCCCTCATCTCTCTGTGGGAGATGGTGTCTTGCAACGTCGTTCCTCTCTCCTCCTCTCCCAGGAAAGGCTCTCCCTGGCACAACTCATGCTGCCCATCAAAGGCTCTTAAAGACAGCAAATAAAATTGCAGGCTCCAATCGATCCGGCACTCTGTAATGCTGTCTTTGGAGGTGGGCCAGCCCATCAGGCCGACAGAGAGAGCAAGAAAGGCAGTGGAGCAAAACAAAGCCATCAAGGGAGCAGCATTAAAGGCTTTCTCTGCCCTGAGGCTTTGGGCAGTGCTTCTGGGTGTGGGGTGTCCTGCTCCAACCTTCTTCATTCTCCCCTAGATGATGTCCAGCTCTCAGCACCTGCCCCACGCCAAAAACAGCCCAAGTAACACATTGAGCCACTTGGGCACTTCTCCCCAGGCTCCTGCACACAGCCTCCTTAATCCTGGCAAATATTTACTTCCCTGTCACTTCATGGAGCTGCTGAACTCTGTAAAGGCAGAGCTCCTCTCCTTTCGCCACAAACAGTGCCTGCCCTCTCTAATCTGTCTATTAACCTCTCTCATGGCAGGAAGCCACTTCTCCCACGTGCTCTGCTGATGTCCTCTCTGAAAACCTGGCATGTTTAATGCCTGGCTGTGGCAGCTTCCCAGAGGATTGGGCTGCAACCAGCCTTGTTGCAAAAGCTCAGGGTGAGGGGATGAAAGGCTGCACCAGAGCCAAGTGCATCCCACCTGGGCACGCTCTCAAGCAGCTCCAGCAACATTTGGGGCTGCAACAGGCAACAAAACATGGGCCCAGGGCCACCATCTCTGAAGATCCCACAAAAGACTGATGGCAGGGCTGGAGTTGGCTTTCCAACCACACAGTGCCCCATGATTTGCATCCCTTTAACCTCTGACTCTCTGGGTTGTTGGAAAGAGCTGTTGCTCGGCCAGCTCCAGCAACCCTGCTCAGCTGGTAAGAGCACAACAAGTGGACCTTGAGGATGAATCAGCTCTCAATGCATCAGTACAGCCACAGATTTTTGTTTCCCTCCTCATCTCTAAAGCCCAGTTATCCTTGTACCCTGAGTCCCACTGTGCAGAGGAAAAGTGTGACCAATCCATTTTAAAAACCACTAAAAATGATCTACAAGAGCTTTTCCTAACTCTGCTAGGTCATGAGATAATGGACATTAAAATCATGACATTTTTATATATAGAAAAGTTATTTTAGGTCACTTTTAGAGGTTTCTGAAATGGATCAGTTATAATTTTCCTCTCCTGCTGAGGGCTGAACGTACTAAAGATGCCTTGCTCCACAGGTGGACGGATACAAAAAATAGTGCCAATAAAAGTTTTAAGAGGCCTCTCAAACACTTCTGTAGGAGGTATTTTTTCTGGTGCACTCGGGGCACATTCAGGCACTGGGCTGATGGGGGATAATGAGTCTATAGTGTGCTTTTGGGGTCACCTGCATAACTCATCATCTTGGTTTTGGACCAGCAAAGGCTCCAGAGTCCCTGGCAGCAGCATGTGCCTGTGCTAGAGGTACAGCTGTGACACAGCCTGCCTGCACATGGGCAGGACCCCCATGCTGCCCCGTGCTGGCAGACAATCCCAGAACCAATACTGTTTTCTGCCAGACTTCTGCTGTTTGCACCCTGGCCTCTCCCTAGTGCCCATGGCAGGACTGCTGTCCAATCTCTTGTCTGTGCCTCACATACCCTCCATATCATCACCTACCAACTTTTCTGCCACCACAGCCATGACCTTGCAGGCTGTGAGTATGTACTGATGAGTAAAAAGGCAGATGAGTGACCAAAAGAAAAGCTGCCGAGGCCAGAGGGCACAACAGGGACCCACCTGGGAGTGAGATGCCAGCACGGAGCACGTGGGCAAACATGCACAAGAGCAGCAGACCCCTCACGTCTGCACACACATCTACACAGATGCTTTTGTTATGCACATGCTGGCTGCAAGCACAATGTATTATTTATCTGACACTGCTTTTCTAAAATTGTTTGTGTACAGCAGGCTGGTAGGAAACAACAAAGAAAACAATGATGAATAAATCATATTTCTACTGCCAGGTGGATCAGGGGAGCATCCTTCTGCCACGCACCACCTGTGCTGGAGTGCAGCGTGGCTGCGGCTGGGGGCATTGCCTTCCATCAATCCAGATGTTTGGATATGGCTGGTTTCTGTTGCTGGTGAAAGAGATGAAGGTGAAGCTTTGATTTTGCTCTGATTCCCCTTGTCCAGCTGTTCTTGGGTAAGTGTGAGGATGAGAACGGGTGCAAAGGACAGCAGCGGGGTGGTACATAGGCAGATGATGTTCCCTGTGTTCTGGAAACATCATGTTCACAGCCACTGCTCCTTCCAGAAGGATAAAGCAAGGGTTTGGCTTTGCTTTGATGGTTTTGGTTTTTTGTTTTTTAATTAATGAAGCAAAATTCATTTGCAAGAGAATTAGAGAACCCAGGGGTGAAGAGACACAGGGTGAGATGTATTTGTTCCTCACTGATCTCCTGGGTGATCTGGGCAAGTGATGGAGCCAGGGTTTAGGTCTCTCCATTTCACCCCAACCTTAGCAAGTGGACATTTTAAGGAAGACATTCTTCTCCCTTGAAATCAGACGCTGAAGACATATCCCTTTGTAGTGTGAGCCATCCCATCTGGACACTAGAATTGTCCCCATTCAGACAGCACCTGGCCCAGATCTGACACTTATACACTGAAGCACCTCCCTGGTAGCTCCCAATAAGAGCCAGGGACAGCTGCAGCTGCAGCCAAAGTCCCCTGACCCTGCTACCATCTAGGAGCCAGCTCCCCAGCCTCAAAGAGCAAGAATTTATTCCCCAGAAGGTGTTGGAGAAAAAGGTGGACTCAGCAAAAGATAAATTTCTAAAAGGCACTGTTTTACACTGATTGGGGCTCATAAACCAAGCTATGGATTTTCTCATTTCCCTTGCAGAAAATTCAGTGAACATGGCAAGAGGCAACACTGTAAATTTTTGGGCAGGGCATTACTCATAGAGAGGAACATCCCACTTTCAAGTCCACGTAGCAGGGCAAGCTCCTGATGTGATAACAGGCTCACTGGAGTTTGCTTCATCCCACGCCGCACAGGCTGTGCTGTTTGCGGCACAGCAGAGGTGCTCTTCAACCTGACCACTCTCCAACCTCCAGAAAATCAGTGAACAAGCCTCATATCCCCAGTCTGTGAGAGGAAAGAGCAAGAGGAGACTGTGGCTAAGGGTGGGTTGGATGACTGGCATGGCAGCCATCTCTGAAGATGCTCCCCAAGCTGTGGGATTTAGGCAGGAGAAGCCATCTGGCATCCTGCACCCATGACAGACCCCCTAGTTCCCACTCCGTCCACAGCCCTGGTACTGGACAGCATTGCTGTCCAAAAGAAAATGCCCACGTGAGTCGTTGGAGATCCTGCCCAGCACATTAACACCCCAAACCCTAACTGTGCTCCTGCAGTTGACTTTGTCCCCCATGGAGCAGGATTCTGGGCTGGACGCCTTAGGCACTGATGTAGAGCAGCGCTGCTGGGCACCTCCAGCCTTCACTTGGGACTGCATCACAGGGGAAAGTCCCCACTAACCCCCCTGTCCTCCACCAGAAACCAAAGAGCAGCTTTGTTCTGAAACAATATTAAATATTGAACAAAGGAAAGCAAGTCTGTTATCTGGGATAATTGTGAGTAAATAAAACATTTAACCAAACCAAATGCAGCTGTTTCTACTTGGAGCCGGCACAACAGCAGGGAAGCCAGCTCAGCTACTCTGCATCCTCGTTACGGCAGCTGATTATTGTTTTGTGTATAACAGTAGCACCGCCAGTCCTCGAGCGGGGCCGGGGCTCGCGGTGCTCGGTGCGGCACCCCCGGGATGGGTGCACCGGGAAGGCGGGACGCGGCGGCACAGCAGCGCACCCGGCACGGGAGGTTCTTCGCAGCAGCGCTGGGGTTTGTTCTCCAGCCCGGGGAGTTCACGGCGAGGCCGGCTTTCCTCCCCCAACACCTCTGCGAGGGGATTTGCATGTAACATAAACCATTTCAGAGCCAGGTCACTGGTTCGCACATAGCCCCGGGCAGTAATGACCGAACGTCGTTACCGGCTGCTCTAGGATTGACTGTGCCGGGCCCCCGTCCAGCTCCCGGAGACCTGAGGAGCGGTGTGGGCTGAGAGACTGTGCAGCAACCGAGGAGAGGGTGCCGGCAAACGCAGCCTTGGGAGGCTGCGGGGATGGGGAGCACATCCATACCCACAGTTTAGGACCGGAGCATCATCCAAAGATGCCAGTCTGCCACGCTCACGTAGTAAGGAAGGGGCTGCAGCCCCTTGTGGAGAGTACGAGGCTGACGTGCTCTCGGCCTTTGCACATTCATGGGGCTTTCCTCCACTGGGGTTTGGAGAGGAGAGCTTGATGTCACTGCAGCTCCCACCCAAATGCTGTGCCTGTCCCTTATAAAACGGCTGGGAAGCATGAAGGGCATGAATTATACAGGATTTTCCGGTCCCTGCCAAAATAATTTCTCCTTCCAGGGACCATTTTCTTCGACATGGGGCCAGATGCACTGTTCCAAGGCAGTGCAGGGGGAAAATGCTTCCTAGCAACACATGGGCCCCCCAGCAGCTACTCCCGCACCCCAAGCAGCTTGTGGTCAGTGCACATGAGAGCACATCACAGCCTTGATCTCCAGGGAGAAGGATCTGCCTCCCTTGGTACTCCTTGATAAAAAGCAGAGCAGCCTGGCACTGCTCTGGCTTCTGCTGTGCCCCACCTCAGTCCACACCAGCTGAGAGCAACACGTAGTCCTGGAGCCCAAATTTGTGCAGACCCCTGGCAATCTCCTCCAGGAGCTCAGCTCTAAAAGCTGCCAGCCAGAGAGAGGGAACATCCCTGTCTGGTGTAGGGGGGGCAGTGCCTTCCTCATCGCGATTGTGCAGGTGGAATGCACTTAAAGGTTCTTTGGCAGGTGTTGGGGAGCCCGAGGGTCTGTGCCATGTCAGTCCCCTGCCTCCCTGCCTGCTGTGCATGCAGGACAGAACTCAGCATCCACTTCTCCCTTTCTTCCCAGCTTCAGGCACAAATTCCCTGAACAATCTACACCACACAATACCCCTGCTCACTCCATCAACTTATTCAAAGGCAGCAAGTAAGCAATCCGTCCTCTCTACAGATGGAGAAGACAGGGAAAATACCAGGTGTGATCAGACACAACTGGGACCATCAGCAGCCATGTATCCTCGGCAAAGCTGTCCCACCAGAACTCCTGGAAGTTGTATATTTATCCGTGAGGAGCCTCTGGAGGGAAGCTATAAGCACTTTGTCATGTACTGAGTAACAAGCCAGCCACGAATATTACCAGCTATCACTCCCAGAGGGGGAGTGTGGGCTCCCTCTAACAGCCAGCAGCTCTCCAAAAATGCCTCCTCTCTCTTCATCCCTCTTGACTTGCAGTCTGAATACATCCCTTTCTCTGCCCTGCTCTTCCCCAGGTTGTTCTCTGCAATACCCTAGTGAGGGAGGTACCTCCTAGCAGACGTTTCTCACCCCATGGGGAATGGAGAAGAAGCAGTAAGAGATTTCTGACTCTCTGGAGTAGAGAAAAGGATATTTTTGGGCTTTTCTTCTCCTGCCTGGTCAGGAGGATGGGCTGATGGGAGTGAATAGTAAGCAGATGTGCCCCCTATCCACTTTCTCCTTGCACTTGCACTGGCTTTTGCAGGAAAAGTTCCTTTCCTTCAGCATTTATTGAAAACCACTCTCTCCTCTTTTCTCCCACATGTTTTCCTAGAGGAAACACTGCAGGCTGTTCTCCTATCCCCTTACCAGGCAGAGCCCTTGGTGCCCTTGAGCCTGTACCAACTGCTCAGCCTTGGGTTCAGTTGGGACAGGGAACCTGGAAGTGGACATCTGTGTGAAGGTACTACCTCCTGTGCACCAGGTGTGTGCACAGGCAGTGGAGCTGTTTGCTCATCCTGTGTTTGGCCATCCTGATTGCATTTGGGTTTGCTCGTGAAGACTCAGCATCCCCTGGTCACTGACTCATATCCTTGGGGCTGCCCTTCTGGCCCCACACTCTCCTGGTGAGACGATATGCTGCCCTGGGGCTGCTCTGCAGCCTGTGCCTGTCCCTCAGCCCCAGGGACTGTGCTGGGAGTGTGAATGAGCCCTGGTGGCTTTGCCCATCTCCATGTCATTGTTAAAGTCCTCCTGGGAAACCCCAGCTGCAGGCACCTTGCAAAAAACAGCTGGCCTGGAGCCAAAGGTCCCCTGAGAGAAATGCCAGAGCTGGCTGTGGAGAAATGACAAAAGACCCTCTTCCCACACTGTTCCCGCCTCGAATACGTGCAAGTGCTCTCAGCAGTAGCCAGCTGCCTTTAGTATGTCCAGTGAAGCCATCCAGCCCACCTCACATGTGCCTCTGCATAACACATCCTGGACTATGGTGGGAATGGAACTGAGATGAACACCTCAGGGGATGGCTCTGGTTTGTGGTGCTATCCCATTAATGACAGGCATATGGGAAGATGCCTAATTTATCATAGGAAGTGAGGTCTCCACACCACTCCTTAGTTGCTCACTCTCTAGCTTTGAGAAAATATCAGTCAGGCATGTCACTAACAGTGGGAGTGTCCCTACCTCAAGTCTAAATCCTCCCCTGTGCTGGGGTTGGAGGCAGAAAGACTATCAGTCTCTGCAGCTCACCCAAAGTGTGCCGTTCAAAGGGATGAAACCCAGAGGAGTGTGACATTTCTGGATATGGTGGGCTGGAATACCAGCCCAGCTAACAGTTCAAGACCACTGCTCTCTTCATGAATGTCTCTCTTTTTATCCTCAGGCCTGAATCAGGCCCTGGACTCATTTTTTTTTTTTAAGGCGATGGGGTCCTTGGGATGATGTAAGTCACACAGCTCCAGACTTCACTGCATTTGGAAGTAATAGCTGCATCCTTAACTCAGGTGGCTTCAAGGGAGGTCCCATTATTCAGCCCATCTGTAAAGAAATGGAGCTAAAAAAAGGCCTTTTGCTTTATGAAAATGACGTTCATCTTCCTCAAATCCTGGCTCAGTGTTTAAATCCCTACAAGCAGCAGTGGGCAAACCCCAGGGGACACTCATGGCATGTGTGGCCAGGGCAGCTCCAACAGCTCAAGGGGCTTGGGGAGCCACTTTCCACCCACAGGAGAGCCTAAAATTTGCAAAAAAAAAAGTGGGAAGCACAAACTGATTTAGTTACCCACAGCGATTGTTTTCACCTGGTCTAATCACCACCTTTGCAAGGTTGTTTTCATTTTCTTCCTTCCCTACTCCCCCCAGCACCACTCCACAGCAAGCACCTCACTAAATTCCCTTAATCTTCCCTTTAGGTCATATGCTATCTTTTAATCCTTTAATCAATTTTTCTCTGGACTCCCTGTAATTTATCGATGATCTTTTAACAATGAAACCCCAGAAGCAAACACACCTTCCCTGAGTGCATCAGCATCGGATCAGTGGCAAGAGCAGCATCGTTCCAAGTCTGCCCTGACAGTGATAACCTGGATGCTCAGCACAGCCTCTCCCTCCTGATGGAGGAGAGCAGCTTGTCATGCATCCTCTGACTTGCCTACAACAAAGAAGAAATAACAAGCACTTATTGTAATAAAAATTACTGTTATCAATATTTTAATTATTTCCTGACGAATGGTGGGAATCCCCAGCACAGGGACAGATGCCCAGGGTGGTCAACCACCCTGCACACACCAAGCACCACAGCTGGGAATGAGTTGTCACTTGGAGATCCCCAAACCTCTTTTGGGCAGGATAAGGGGGCCAGGATGCTGGGCCCCACCGAGCAGATGATTGGACACCACTGCTGTTTTGGGGAACACACCACACTGTGCTTGCAGCAGCACTGCCCAGCACAGTGGGAGACCCTCCAGAGACCTGGAGCAGAGGGGAGAGAAGGGCACTATACCCAGATACCCCACGGATGGGCTGGGACTCGTTTCTGGCTGGGATGCAGTCTCTGCAAGAGGCTCAGCACCGGATCAAGTTGTTTGGCAGGGAAGCACAGGGCTGTTCTTTCTTCCCCTCCGTTTTTCACCCTCTCCAAGGTCAAACAGTCCTGGACTCTCAATAAACTGTCACAGGGGCTCCAGGGGATTTTAGGAGGTATTTGCTAGGATTTCAGCAGACCTGAAGCGTGACTTCACATGGATGGGGGGGAAATACCCTAGAGCTTTGAAGGGAAACGTTATTAGAGTCACTGAAGGATTTTGCTGTGCTCTCTGAAGTGTTGCACAGAAAATTACAGGTGAAGAGCAAGCCCCATGGTCTGGACCTTGCCAGCAGCATAACGATGCTGTGGTGTCCTGGCTCACATGAGCCCCATCACAGACCAGGAGCACACTGCAAATGCCTCCTGCAATAAGGACTCTCATCTCAATGCACACAGATGGCTCAGAATCCTTCTGAGATGGGGGGAGCAGCCGGGATGGGTCTGAGAGCCAGGGCTTGGCTAAGCATGAGAGCTGCAAGGATGAGCTAGCGAAAAACAGACAGAGTTGAGCAGTAAGGGTTTACCCAAATAGTTTGCCATCCTCTCCTGGAGAAGACAAAGCAGCTCTGGCTGGGCTAATGCCAATGCAGCTAGGTCTGTCCCATGATTTATAAGTCACCAGCAGCATGGGAAGGAAGGCAATATGCCTGGAGTAAGTGGGGAAATGCTGCAATGCTGCCAAAGTTTTGGATCTTTCCAGAGGTGACATGAGGTTGAATCTGACCATTGGTGTGATACAGCAACTCCGTGCCCAGGAAGTGGTTCACAGGCATTTCTGAAGACAGCAGGCCCCACAGCAGCACCCATGACATTATGGCAGAGCAGCTCAACCATGGCCCAGCATAATGAAATTCAAATGACTTTTGAGGTCATAACTCACACATGTATCTCAGTGGCTGTCTCTCCTGCTTTCTGCACTAATATGGGCTGGAAAGTCAACAACTAGGCCAGGACTCACAGGGCAGACACACAATCTTTGTTTCTCCTCCCATGACAATGCTTTACTTGGACCCTTGGGGAAGTCTGTAGCTCGAAAGCAGCCCTCACTATGAGCCAAATGGGTTGCAAATGTATTGGCATGTGTTGCGTCATTTGCAGTGGTTAATAGGATCCATTTTCCAAGGAAGAGGAAAAGGAAGAAGAGGAGGGGAATGCTTGAATCTGCAAAACAAACATTCACCACCCCTTCCAAAGCACTACACCCAAGGCAATAGATTATTTATGAAAGTTAGGTCTGGAGCTATAACCTGCAAAGGCTTCTCACAAAAATGCAGCTGGATTCAGATGTCAAATCAAAATCCTTAGCACTTAATACCTTCAAAGTCTGTACACAGAACGGATGCGTTGCTGGCCCCAGTGGGGTTATCACAAGATTTGTCTCTCATTTCACCAGCAGCCTTGTTATCATACCAATTCCTGCTACACTGGAAGAGGGCAGGGGACCTCTATTCCCAGTGGCACCTACACCATGCCCCAGCTGTGAGACATTGCAGGACTTGCCATCCCATGTGGTATTTGCTGCAAAGCTTGGGAAAAGTGATAAATGGCAGAAAAGCACCCTGTGCCACCTTACAGACAAGGAGATGGAGGTGCAGAGCAGCCAAGGGGTGGCTACTGAAGATGGAGAGGCTGACTGAAGATGCCTGCTAAATCCCTCAGGCCTGAGTGTAGTTCCCCACGTGTCCCCGTAAAGCCAGGTGCTCGGTCCACCTCTGCTGGCATATGAGCATTGCCGGGCTCAGCACAATGGCTGGCTGAGCTGGCCAAGCCCCTGCCTCCTGCCTGGCCCCAGACAGGGCTGGGAGATCCCTCCTCGCCTGCCCGGCTTCCCTGCAGCCCAAGCAGATGTTCTGGGTCCTGTGTCCCGGGACAGATCCCGGCTTGATTTATTACTGGACGTGACTTCTGGAGTTTGTCAAAGGCACCCACTCCCCCTCCCCTGACTTTTCCCACACCCTTCCCATTTTGTTTTACGTTCACTTTGTGGTCTCCCCACCATAGCTTGCAATAAACAGAAACTCATTTCCAGTATAAACAACTGCACACTCTGCCCCAGCAAGCCGTACAACCCTGCCTTTCCCGCTCTCCAGCCCTGCCTGCTTTGGGTTCTGGGAAAACAGTCTCTTCTTTCTGCTTTTTTTCACCCTCCAGCCTCCTGGCCCTTTGCATTATTTTTTTCCTGAGATTTATAACGTGCCAGCCAGAGTTGGAGTGGTCTATCCCACTCCACATCACGTAAATGCTATTAAAAGGAACTCTACCAATAGATCTTGGTAAGGAAAGCCACCTGAGCTCTGCCTGAGCTAAGGGTTTACACCCAGCATGGGCATGTTGTCCCCAGTATGGCCAGAAGCCTTTAAGACGTGGGATGTCTCTCAAGGCATGAAACAAGGCAGCATTCAGAAGACTTGAGTAATAGACTGGAAGTGTGTAGGGCAGATCTTGCCCTCCCCAAGCCCTGAGTCGGGAGCGACACCAGCCCGATGGGACCCAAGCCTGGTGAGAGACTTTAGAAGAGTGCCAAGGATAGCTGGATAGTCACCTCTCTGAAGGGCTGGGCTGATGCTCTCGGTTGCCTTTATCTATATTTAACCACTGGGGAGGGAACTGGCTGGGCCAAGCAGTCTATCTCTGCTCTTGCTGTACTTGATGGGGACAGACAGGCACTTGGGGAAGGCAAATCAAATCTTCCCTTTATATGGAGTACACAACTGCCTGCAGCATTTTCATGGTTGTAGAGGGAGGGCAGCCCTTAACTTTGCAAACACGGTGCCCATCAAACGCCTTTGTCACCCAGCGCTGGCACAGTGTGCAAAACCAGACTGGCTGTGGCTCACTGGTGTGGATGGTGTGCTTCACCCCACCACCCTGACCCTCCACCTGCCAGCATGAACCCAAGTGGATGAAGCCAATCTGCGCAGATTCAACCAATAAAAACAGTGAACATCATTTTGTCACTCTTAAGAGATCATTAAAGGCTCCAGAGGATTCCCTCCCACTGGAATCCTTTATATCAGGGCTGAAGGCTCTCCTGACAGTTCTGCTGCCCTTCAAAGAGAGATTCTTCAGAGCAGCACCCTGGCAGGGGCCACATAGCAGGGCAGGCAGCAGCAGCAGGCTCCCATGACTTCCTCAAATCCCACATCACAGGGATGCTACAGGGGATGCTGTGCAGCATCTGCCTTGTCCCATGGCACAGGGATATTGAGGTCAATAACCTTGTCACGCTCGGGGACAAAGCTGCTTCTTTGGCCCAAGCTCCTCAGTTGCAATTTTACCCTCTATTACCCTTCTTTTACTCTCTACTGCCCTCTCCCTAGAACAAGCCAGCCCAGGACCACCAGTGGTCACAAATTAGTCATTTAATTCTGGGCAAGGAGCTGGTCAAAGCAGCCAACGGTTTAATTTTTGCTGGGAGATTAAAAAAATAAAGGGAAATGAGGTGGGCTAGTGGAAATCTGAACCCAAGTGGTTTGGCTGGAGAGAATCCCAGCATCGTAAACTGCCCTCTAAGGGTGCTGGAAATATCGTTATGCCTGCTGTGAATGTATGACACCATGTTCATACAACTACTGGCTTGGACTTGCTGACAGCAGGACTTTTGTAGCCCCAAACAGCTGGATTTTGGCTGCTTGTGCTGAATCTCTGTTAGTTTTGCCCCATTTGGGGTTTTCCATGCAGAAATGAGCACCCTGAGGGGGCTGTAGAGCACTGGGATGCTGCCGGAGGGCTGCAGAACTGCACCAAGAGCTCCACACCTACAAGAAGGTTATCTTGATTTGGAAAAAACCCCACACATGTCATTTACAGGCACGTAAACCTGAGTGACTGTCTCTATGCAGAGTGTGAGTGCAAGCAGAGACTGCTCACAAAGCAGTAGAGAGCTACCACCCACAGCTCCTGGCCTCTGACCACTGCCACCAGCAGGTGAGTTTGCCCATCTTGCTTTGTCCTCAGACAGCAGCTGATGCTGATCAGGTCTGTAATGTTCCCAAGACAGCCCAGTGGGCAGGATCTGGGCTGGACTGGTATCTCCAGTCACCCACTGGAGATATGCATGAATGTAATGCATGAATGTGCTGGATTGAGCCTTACACACAGTGCTCAATGCAAGAACCAGGCTGTGAGCTCACCCCAGGAAAGCTGGATCCTCCCAGAGGGAACTGTTCCAGGTGGTTTAAATTCCCTTGAGCAGGAAGTGACAAGAGATTTGTTAATGTGGATCCACTTTGGCGCAGCCCATGTTGTCTATGCAGCAGGTCCAGCAGATGGTCTGCCCATATTTGATGGGAAAACTGAAGGGTACGGGAGGTTTACACTGCAAAATGCCCAGTTCTCATGAAAGAACACTGATCAGGAGGAAAAACTCTAAAAAACTCCATGTACAAAAATCACTGGAGTGGAGAAACCCTTCTGTTACATGCTGAGACTCATTTTATCTTGACAGCTTGGCTATTATTTTGCATCCCATCTCCATTTTTCAATAGCATGTCACGACATGGCTCTGTATCATGATGAGAGCAGTTGATGTTGCAGGTGGCTGTACCATGGCAGCAGAGTTACAGCCAGCTACAAGGAGTTGCACAAGGGTCTGCCAGATTCCCTGATAACAAATCCATAGCAATGGATTAGCTTTCTATGAAGACAGCTGGTAGTGTTTTATCACCCCTTCACACCCCATTGATAAAAGCACTCTTGGCATGAAGGGTGGCAAGGAAACCACTCTGCTCCTCTCCCATGGATGAGCAGCTGAAGCTGTCCCCAGCCAACTGGGGCCCTTTAGCCTTTGTGTTGTCCACCCAAACAACACATCCTCAGTGCAGTTAAACCCTGCAAGCTCGAGGCAGGAGATAGCCCAGGCTGCCGAGGCCCAGCTCAGCTCCTGGCACTGTGGCTCCTGACAGTGCTGCAAACAGCACAGTGTGCCCTCGTGACTCACAGTAGCTCCAGCCTCCAACCCCACTGCAGTGAGTCTCTTCAGGCATCCCTGGCACAGCGCCTGCCTCCCTGCCCCTGTCCCTCGTCAGGAGCACAAGCAGCAGTCCTGGCTCTCCCCAGCATGATATTTGCAGCTACGAAATGCTCCGAGTGTGGCAGCACTGGAGCCTCTGATTCTCCTCCAAGTGACCCACAGGGTACTGTTAGAGCTGCTGTTATGGTGATTTTATTTAAATCAATATTTTCTGTGTTATCCCTGAGGCACTCGTTACTAATAACCTCTCATCCTCCCAGCATGCCTTCAGCGACGGTCAGATTTGCTTTGCTCTGCACAGAGCTACAGGCCCTCAAAACTTCTCCTTTGCAACTCCACCTCTGCTCATGTCACCCGGGAGCGATGCTGCTTCTACCTTGGGTGCCATTCAACCCTTCCGGCAGTCACAAGTACCTGTGGGACTCCCAGCTGGTATTTAAGTTTCCAGACACTGTAATGGGAGGAGAAAGCCCTGTAAAATCTCATATCCAAAGACTTTCTTTAAGTGCTCGGCCCCAGGTGGGATCTGATAAAGCAAATCCCAAAGGTTCAGCACGCGGCTTTTGAACCCCATGTCTGCAACGCTCGTCATTACTATTTGTACATCCTGGCCCTGTGTTTTTGGCTATGTGATTTCTGGGGAGAGCAGAGGTTTCTCTGTCTGGAGTTTCTCAACATGCATGGAAGAAGTCTGGGTCACTGGGTCATCCGCACCAGCAAAAAGGGGTAAGGGAACCCCTCAGGCACTGATGCAATTCTGCTAACCACACAGTGCACAAAGAAACACCCTGGTTTCCCATCATCTTCCAATTACAAGAATAAATCTTTTCCTGTTTCATCTGAGCACACTTCCTTTTCTACCAGAGCTTAAAGTCTTGGTGAATCTTTCCTGGGTACAAGTGTGGCTCAGCACAACAGCCACAGGGTGTGTGGGGACTTACCAGCATGAGGCTGGGGCTGGGGACTTACCAGCATGAGGCACAGACCTGGGGTGAGCAGACATGGATCCCTCATGGGCACATGCTGCCAAGCACCGTGCCAGGGGTGCTGCAGATCCTTGTTGAAATGGCCCTCCACAATAAAGCACCAGCCACCACTTCTCTGTCCTCCCTGACTACCCTTCCCCAAATCCCTCCCCAACGGCTTCCCCAGATTGTAAAAGCCAAAACCAACAGAGGGAAAAAGTGAGGCCTAAACTCGTCATCATGATGGCAGATAGACATGTTATGGATTTCCCATGTCAAAGTAATGGATCAAAACTTGTGCTGCCACCCTGGCTCCAGAAGGGCACGGCTGCTCCTGCCCATGGTTTATGTTCAATGAAACCGAGTTAGTAGCGTTTTTATCTGTCAATTAGGAACCATGAAACAGTTATTAAATAGAGTCAGAGCCCTCCTTGCTGCTCTCCTGGGCAGTGCAGGAGACACATAACAGCCTGTAATGAAGCATTAAGCAGCAGCAGTTTTGTTTCTGATAGGATTGGAAATGATAAGCCAGCGAGGCATGGCCTGATAGGGGGAGTGGGTCCCCGGCTCAGCGGACACATACCAGCAGCTGCTATGGGGAAGATCAAGACTGAAATTTCTGCCCCCTGCCCCAGATAAAGTCTCTGCAGAACTGGCGTCTCGCTGCATCTGCTTGATGGGGAAAAAGCAAGGGCCTGAATTTAATTATCTTCTTTTCCTGGTGCAGCCCTGGTTGATTACCGTGGAGCCAGGAGGGCCTTTGGCTGTAAGCAGCAATGTTATCCAAGCCCCAAGGAGAAAAAGGGCTGGTTTAAATAAATTTTAAGAGACAGGGACTGGGCTGTTCATGGGAAGGGAGATAACACAGGCACAACCCACTTCTGGAGGTCATCAAAGTCTGGGGAATGTTGCCACTGCCCTCCAGCTGCAGATGTGATGCCCTACAGCATCTCTCAGTATGATGGCACATCTCAGAGCTGAAATTGTCCCCCAGGCAAGGCCAGGATGTTTACCTGGCCTCAGGAGTCCTCTGCCAGGATTTGGTGTAGGGCAAGGCCCAATTTTAGACAGAAGGATGGTACCCCTGTAGAGAGTGAGACACCCCAGGGAGGGAGAGTGCCCCATCCTAGCATGGGAAGGGGCAGAGGTGCATAATCCTAGTGGCAATGGGCACATTTACCTGTCTACTTCCAACCTCTTGAGTCTCAGGGTTTGGTAAGCCCTTACTCTACCCTGGCAGGTCTACACCCACACCAGCCCCAGAAGGCACATTTGCTCTCCCACCCACAGCCATGGACTCACTCCCTCCTTAGCCATTGCAGGCAGTGCCTGTTTACAGCCAAGGGACCACCCAAAAAGGGGACAAAGCAAACTGTCCTTGCCCAGGGGAACACCATGGATCTGGCCATGCCAAAGCATTTCAGACATTTTTGGGTGCTTTGCAGCTTATTTTTTAACAACAGAAACAGGACAACAACAGCAGTGGCTTTTTGCTTCTGGTGACTTTAAATGAAAAGTTGGTTTTCCAGGGCCGTCCCTTTTGGAGCTCCCTCTGGTTTAATTAAAAACCTCATCAAACAAAAACAAAATGAGCAAAATCTTGAACACAAGTGCTTAATTCTCTAACAAAATTCAACAAAAATTTTCATCTGGCTCCGACTTCCAGGGCATTTTTCCAATGTTACCAGTGAATAGCAAAACCTATTCATTTCTGTTTTCTGGGCAAACCCGTTAGGAATTTGAAGATTAGCATCTACCAGTGCAACAAAATTTCCCACTGGCTCCCTCTCCAATTGCCACCACCCTTCACAGAGCAGTTATTATTCTGGCTCACTACAAACTTATACCATCTACCCCTCTCTTCCCACACAGTTCTCAGAGTTTCATAGTATTTGCAAGATTACGCCCTGTCCTCCCCTTCCAGCCGTGAGGAATGAGAGGGAGTCCTCGCCCTGGCAGCGATCTGAGATCTCCTTCCATGGAGAAATACAGCTATAGTAGCAAATCACTCAGAGCTACAAGGCAGTGATGGACAGGTTTCAGCACAGCAGATGGGATGGATGCTGGTGGGTAGGATTCTGTGAGAGGAGCACAGAGGGTACAGTGATGGACATGCTTCCCTGGGGAAACAGCCTCCTCCTGCATCCGCTGTCCTGCTGCGTGCACGTGCCATGGGCATGTTGTACCAGCATGGGGCTCTTTAAACCTCATGAAGAGAGGCAAACTTGTTTGGTATTTATTGCTACCAAGCCATCTCCAACACCTTCATCTTGCCAAGATGAAGATGATGACCAAGATATGGCTGAAGTAGTTGTGCTGCCTCTCTAACCTATCTACAGAATAGAAGTGTGGAAACAAAAAAAAGTGGCAGGAGCAACAGGTGCTGTAACAGAAAAGGAACCCAGCAAAGGCACAGAGCCATGTCTGCAGAGACTGGCACACCCAGGCCTTCTGAACTGCAAGCTATTTCTTTGAGAAAATACTATCTTGGCTCCTGCACATTGGGATGGGTTGGTGCCCAGGACAGGATTTCTACATCTGCACCATGTTGGATTGCTCATGGCTGCACACAGCAGGGGAGCCCAATACCACTCAGGCTGAATTTCATCCCTGCTCCCACTGGGAGCTGGGTGCAAGCCCCTGGATTGGTTTTGCACCCGTCACTGGAGCCATCACACACAGCTGGACTGGGCTGCAGCAGGAAAGATGCAGCAGGGACAAGAGAAATGGGGATCCCTGACTGTTCTGGGAAAATGGTGAGAGGTTTTCAGCTCCCTTCCCATCTTGACTGTGCCTGCAAGGTTGCCAGGATGGAAGGCCACTGTGGGCTGCTGTAGAGAGGCACATCTGCAACCAGTGCACCAACATCAGCATTGAGGTAAGGAGCAATCCAAGTTGTTCTCCCCATTCTATCCCAAAGAAGATGCAAAATTAGGGCAAAAGGCAGCCCAGAGTCCTTATAAAGCACCTACAACCCTCACCTGGCTGGAGACAATGGACTTTGCAGCCCTGCAGCAGCAGGATGCTTCCCTCACTGAACCTCTTCAGCACAGAAATAGAGGCTCCAGGCTATTCCTCAGCCATCAGCCTCTGCTTTCAAAAAGCAGCCAAGTGTCTAAACCAGGCTGGAGCCTGTTGTTGGTTCCACAGAGCTGATCAGTCAAGAGACAGACCTGGGGCAATGTGGACAGAAGACCCGCGGGGGCTCTTTGCAGCAGTGGTGAAAGGGCTCTGCAAATGCCTCTATCCTAGCATGAACATCCTCGAGCTGGCAAGAGGGGCTGCAGCCTGACCAGCTGTTCCATGCCTGCTTTGCACCTGGAAGGGATTCTAGAAGTGAGGGGAGGGAAGGTGGGCAACCCCTCCTCCCCCACCTTCCCAGCTTCCCTGAAATTTGCCCAAGAACAAACTCTCAGGGATTAGCAGCAGCCACATCCTGGTGAGAACAATGTTAAGGGATTATGAGATTAGAAATACCATTTATGCCGAGAGGAATAACTCTAATTCTTATCTGATTGTCTACAGATGTCAGCAATCAAAGCGCCTCTTTCATGCAAAGCAGGGAGCGCTGCCCGAGTGGTAGGTGAACAGGACTTGGCCCCCTCCTAACCCCAGGAGAGTCAGCTCCTTCCCGCTGATACATGCCCTGGATCATGCTTGGCAGCAGCTGCCACTGTGTCAGTTCCTTCTTGGGGAAAAGCTGCTCAGCGGGAGCCCTGTCTTGGGGCTGCATCCCCCTTCTCTTCTGTCTCTGCTGGGTCGCCTGCCCAGTATAAACTCACCTGTGCCCTTTCTGTGCAGGGTGCTGGTGGAAAGCCTGGGGTAGTGGCTGCTGCTTTGCCCACTAGCAATACCACCCTGAAACTCCACATCTCCAGATCACCTGCAAGCCCACTGCAGCCCATTTGCTACCCTCTGCGACCAGTTCCTCCTGCCCTGGGCTGTGTCCTCATGAGCAGCGTCAGCACCTTTGGACATGGCACCATGTGCAGGGTGTATAGCCTTCCCTGAGTGATGCATAGCTCTTCATGCTCCTGGAGGTGTCAGACAGCTTCAGAAAGAGACAAACTAACCAGGTCTCACCCCAAAACAGTGTGCTGTACCACTGTGCTCTCAGTGTCTGCCTTATATCCAGCTGGGAGTGTCAGGGCTGGAGGTGGCATCACTGTCCCTGTGGCACAACTGCTCCCTGGGCTGGCCAAGCACTTTGTGCCAGCTCGCCTGGGGAGGCAGCTCCTAATGGGGTGGCCTGGAAGGCTCTTCCCAGCCATTAAGGAAGGTAAGTGCTTCTGAGCGTGCTGTGCCAAGCTCCTGTCTGCACACTGGAGGCAGAGGTTCGTGCCATTTGAAGGAACATTATCTCCATTCAGCTCCTCATTGAAAGCTCTCTGTCAATCCCTCCTTTAGAGGAGGGATTGTAGGAGCTTTCTCTCCATGCTGATGGTTACATGAGTATGTCCATCCTATCTTCCTTCTTCCTTTGCTTTCTCAGACCCAAGACATCTCATCCAATTTTGGCAAATTTTGCTTTCTGCCTTCCCTGTGCCTTGCAGACACCCCAGCACTGAGCCACCATTTGACCACTATCCTAAGTAGGGACATGCAGCATCCTCCAAAAACCCCACAGCATCCTGTGCTGCAGGTTTTATCTCACAGACCCGCTCTGCACCACCAAACAACCAAGTCACATAATCTGATGAAAGAAACAGCAACTGTGAAGCTAAATCTGCAAGACAGGGAAATGCACCTTCCTTAACTCACTGACTTGAAGGCCACAGGAGAAAATTAGTTCATCTCACCTGACCTCCTGGGTTGCACAGGCCATTACATCCCTCCATTACCCCTCTGTTGAGCCCAATAACTCGTGTTTGACTGAATCATCTTTCAGCAAGGCAGCCAGCCTTGCTCTGCAGATAACAAGCGCCAGAGCAGCCGCCACGGCTTTTGGCAGTTTGTTCCGATGCTTAATCATTTTTTCTATTAAATATATGAGCCTCATTTCTAATTCAAACATGGTTGTGCTCAGCTTCCAGTTATTGGCTCTAGTTATGCCTTTGCTTGCTGGTTTAGTACCCAGTATCTTCTCTGCTTGGAGGTAATTACCAATGGGAGTCAGGGCATCTTTCCAGCTTTCCTTGAAGGCACTGAACAGACTATTTTAAGTCTTTTTCATTTTGGCAGTTCCACTGCTCCCTTTGCATCCTTCTTTACTTTCCTGGTTTTCCAGGGTCCTTCTCAAATCACTTCTTAAATAACATCATGGGAACAATCTGCAAAGACCTACTATTGTCTTTGTTGTACGTCTGCAGCATTTGGCAGAGCTAGCTCAGTCTTGGATCCAAGAGCCCCCTTTCTGTCCAGCCTGTCCCGGTGCAAACTCACAGTTTGGGGCGTCTCCATCCTGGCACCCTCCCACAAGAGGTATCTTCTGCGCTCCCTGCAGTTGTGCTTTCTTCATCATAATTACGCCTCATAATTATGATGGCAGCACAGACCTCATGTCACCACCAGTCCCAGGCAGCTACTCTGCTCACCCCAAATGAGAATCATCCCTGAGGTTTGCTGGGAGTTGCTGGGAGACAGGGAAGTAAGAGAAAGGAACGCTGCAAAGTGATGCCTGCAATGACCATGTCTCACAGCAGCTTTGTGAGCTTTTTAAAGGCCATGAGAAAGCCCACCACTCTTTTCCTCTTCTAAACTAAACCCTCAACAACCTCTGTGGTCTGACGTAGCAGTCCTTGAGCCACTGTGGCAAAAATCACATCCATGAACACTGTTGCAGCTAAAAATACAAGTGGTGCTTCCTCTCCTGAGGTTTTGGAGAAGATGGGAGTGTTGTTGGTGTGCTTATGCTGATCTAGCAAAGCAAGTGGTGTTTGCAAAAGCCAGGTACCACCGACAGTTTCAGCAAGGAACAGCCTGGTGCTCTTGCACAGAACAACCCAGAAGTGTTTTCCCACCTGCTTTGCATTCATGTGAATAGCAAAGGTGGTCATGGTACCAGCACCTCCCTCCATGCTCTCTTCTCCAGGAGTGCAGAGTTCTGATTTTGGACCTTATCTAGCCACTTATATCCAATGTCTCAGGTCAGCTGGAGATAGGGGAATTCTCCCTTCCTTAGAATTCATGACTCTATGAGTTAAAGGCAGCAGAAGGAAAGCCACATGCTGGCCAGCCATGCTCAGCTAGCTCTGCCTCACTTGTCTAGGCAGCAGGAGAACAAGGAGGGATGAGAGGAAGGGCTGGATGATGGAGGCTGTGGCAGAAAGGGGAGCATGAGTGGAGGTTGCCCTCCACTCATGAGTGATGCCTCCAGGCCAGCTGCCTGTCAGATGTCCCACTCCACAGTGTGATATAGAAACACCTGTGTGATCTGAGTGTGCTGCTTCCCGGGGGTGGGCTGCAGTGGGCAGGAGTCCTGGAATTCGGGGTGGCCAACCCAGAACACCCTGTCTGGAAAGCCTGGTAGGGTGAGGATGGCACTGAATCATTAGTCTGGTTTTTAAGCCCAGTTGTGTGGCTTTGGAAAATTGCTCCTCACCCTGCGCCTTAATTTCCCATACTGCCTTTTTATCTAGACTCTTAACTCCCCTGTTTTCCACAGAGCTGGGGCTCTTCTCCCTGTCAGGTAGGGGAATGGGAGGTGGCACACACTGCCCTATATCATCAGTGCAGCACCGGAATCCATGTTCCTGGTTTTCAGTCAAGGCAAGAGAGGAAGAGGAGGAAGAAGCTGGTCAGGCCAAAGAGCCTTTTCAGAGAGCAGCTGCAACTGGCTGGTGACTCAAGTAAATCAGTCACAGAGGAAAAGGGTAGCAGCTTGGGTTCAAATGGAGAGAGCAGGGAACTCAGCATGGAGGGCTGGAGGGCTGAGAATTAGGAAATCAATTAGGAGTCAGAAATGTGCCCACAACAGCCAGAGATGCTCCATGCCAGCATCCCCTCTTTGCAAAGGCACATTCAAATCCATTGCACACTTTCAAGCAACAGATCTACCCATCGTGCTGTGCCATGACACTGCTGTGCATACAGGGATGCTGCAGCACACAGGTGGTGATGCACAGTTATGCACAGGTAAGTCCTTGTGTCCCAGACCTCTATGAGTTCAGAGACACCGGCACAGGCACTTTTCTGCCCAGCACCTTCCACTCTGTGCTCAGACAGATGCCTATGCAGCATTGGATACTTTGGGCTCTCACCTCATTGCAGGGGTGGTTTTGGGAGCACATACTGTCTCAGCCACTTTTTTGGGAGAAGTGCTCTATGGGCCACACCATCAGCATGTACCCCACCATCAGGGCCAGGGATTCAGCAAAGAGATTATCCCCCCAAAAAGGGAACGGTACCATGTCAACTGCAAAGACAACAAGAGACGACAAATCCCAGCTCGTTCATCATATGCACAACATATTTTATAGCTCCAGCCTGGCAGGAGCAGGCACTGGCTCAGATCAACACAGGTTGCACAGCATCCAGTAGGCAGCGAAAAGGCAGAGAGCTGCTTACAGCCCTCTGCTTGGTTCCCTCACCAAGAGAACAGGATGCACCCATGTCATGTGACAAGCCACACTGTGCAAAGCTGCTCTTTAAGAAACACGCAGAGTTGGGGTGTGCTCAACACAAAGCCACTCACACTGTTAAACTGTGGGGCAGAAAAACATCCAGGGTTGGGAATGCTCAGAACAAGACAGCCCCCACATGAGCAAAAATAGAGCACCAAGGTCTGAGCTATAACTCCTACCTTCCTCAAGGTTTCCCGGAATGGACCCATTGAGTGAACTCCTGGCCTCCAAAGGTGCATAGCAGCATCCAGCTCCTCTTCCTAGATGTCCAAGCTCAGCCACACAGGAAATCAAGCTTCCTCTGTGACCCTGACTCTGATCCAGCCCTGGCTTTGTAGTTGCTCTGTCCTCAACTTCTCTCAACTGGGGCAAACTGCAGCACTGGAGCCACTGCTGGTCCCTGCTGCCATGAGTTTCTCCACACACATTGGTGGGCTCTGCTTGATATTCCTATGGCAAGACCAAATTTCCCCATGCTGCTTGGAACATCAGGTGGTCATTGCTCACTTGCTTTTGGCGAACACCCCACACCCTTCTCCCTCCCCTGAACCACCAGCAGCCAGGCTGCCTAGTCTGGTATCCTGTGAGTTGGTGGAGAGAGGGACACCCAGCCTGCTGTTAGTCACGCTCAGCAGGCTGTGTATAGCTCCTGTCGGTGCAGAGAAGACCATCCTGGAGAGAAAACAAGCAGCCATCACCCTGGGGATGGTATCATAAACCATTTTAATAAGGCATTTTGCTCCCCCCTCCCCACCATCCCAACTCATGAAAACGCTGCCTTGTTTAGTTGGCAGCAAACGATAAAGAACCCCAGGGAGCACAGGAGGGGAAGAAAAGGGACATCTGTTTAGAGCATTTCTACTGCATGGCTCTCCCAGGCTATTCCTATCTCTTCTTGTCGAAATTTATCAACTGCGTAATTGTTTAAACAGCATTAAAGTGCTTGGAGCAAGAGCAACTGGAAATTGTCCTGTAGTTGCCTCTGGTACTGATGCTGACAGCTCAGGAAGGGACTGGGGAGAGAAGGGATCCATCGGGCATGGGAACCCTCTGACTCCTTTTCCGGGGGTGAAGACACCACCATATCTTGCTAACAGGAAGAAAATAATCTCACTTTATCGCAGTGTCCTTCCCTGCTTTCCAGATCCAAAATTCTGCTCCCTCTCCTCTGCTCCCTGTTTTGACCTGCTGTTAGCACGCATTTAGTCTGCTAAATTATTTACAGCAGACTCACTGGCTTGGGAAACCACAACTAATGACAATGTCTTCCACGCCAAAGTATCCTGGATCTTGCCCTGACCCCGCTGAGCCCTTGGCTGGCACCTCATTGCATGCCCAGGCCCTGCTGTGGCTCCCAGCCACCATCAGAAGTTTCAGAGAGAGACAGAAAAGCACTGAGAACTGGGAAAAGATGAGGATTTGTTGCTGCCTGCCATCTCTTCTCCTTTCAAGTGGGAGGGATGTGGGCACACAGTATCCGCATTGTGAGGTCTTCCCATCCCTGGTGACACTACCTGTCCTGGGTGCCTGCAAACATGGGCACACGTGGCTGGTGACAAGAGCTACACCCCGTGCTGGTGACATTAGCAGGATTTCTTATTTCAGCACCGCCTGGGAAGCAAACAGTGATGGTCTTTAAGTACCACAGCTGTGCTGAGCTGTGAGTGGAGAAGAGAAAGCAGCATTCACATGTGGAACACTGACCACTTTGCTCCCTGCCCCATTGCTGCAGTGACAGGAGGTGGCCACATCCCGGCCAGTCCCTCCCCTCCCAGCACCCTGGAAGCTGGAGACACATCGCTGGTGGGCGGCAGGAAGTTTGCACCAAATATTTTGACAAGGGGCACTTAGGAGCAGCTCAGATAAAATCCTTCCTGGGACAGAGGCCAGTGCAAACAGAGCACCAGCGTATGTACCCTCTGCTCATCCCAGCAGTCAGGGTCCCAGCCTGTGACCACCGTCCCTTGGCCAAGAAGGCTTTTTCTTCTCAGCCCTAGGCATCCCTAATTCCTGGCATTGCAGAACAAGGGTTGTGGGAAGCTGTTTAGACTGGACTTGGGCTTCTTTAATTACAGAGCTGGTTTCGTCATGTTAAGCAGGATAAACAAACCTCGGGAGAGCAGGAGGAGGCTGTGCTGCCATCCACCCAGGACATGGGATGCTGGTGCTGCATGAAGCCCTCCGTATTCGGTATTCGTGCTAGGCAAGAACAGGGAGGGTTTCCCAGGAAGCTGCCAAGCTCCAAAGCCTTTTTTCCTTTCCTAGTCCAGCCCAGCAGCTGGAGCTAGGCTCCCCCTCCGTCCCATTACAAGAGCTTATTCCCAGCCCAGCTGCAGGAGAGAGGATGCACAGAGAGCCTCTGGGCTCACTTCACATGTAGGTCCAAAGCTCAGCATCACACATTCACTAAGAGGGCTCTTGCATTTTGAGCAGCCTGCCTCTCACAGACACTCTATTCCCATGTCTGTCTGGTTACTGGCAACCCTTGAACTCTGCCACTTGAGGAGGGTGGCAATGGGGGGGATGACCACCTTTTCCCCTTTACAGTGGGAGATATGAGGCCATGAGATGCTCCTGCTGTGACTCAGATGGAGCTGTGAGCTCTCCATAGCACCCAACATGGCACGAGCTCATCAGTCAGCAGGGTCGAGCATGGAGCCATGTTTCCTCAGGTACCGATGGGGACCTGCCATGGGATGTGGGATACTGCACGCACTGGCCACCTCCTGGGCATGCTCTTCCCTCAGACAGTGGTTCCACCGCCCACAGCATTGGCAAGGCCAGGGAAAAGCTGCCAGTGCTGTTGGTCCCATGCCACCGTGGCACCTAATAAACGCCATGTGATGCTCCCCTGGCCTCACCCCCGCGGGAAGGGGGGGAGCCACGAGGATGGGAGAGGCGATATTTTTATTGTTTCTGACACCGGCTGCCCCACATTATCATGTTTTATGCAGCGAGCCAAAGAAGCATCACTCTGCTATGCTGCAGCTGGGCTGGCTGCCCAGCCCAGCCAGGGGAAGGGCGAGAGGAACGCAGCGGGGCGCGGGTGTGTGCATGCACGGGTGCAAGTGGACGGGTGTGTGCACACGCAGGCCACGGGGCACGGCTTCACTCAGCCCTCCCCGCTGCGGCACACAGCGTGCATCCCGCTGGACGGGGCAGGAAGGTCGCCTGCCGCCGGCAAACGTGTTTGTTTTTCTAGTCTGGCTCCTAATTCGATTAGGACTAATTGCATTTGGGAGCGTGGTGGGGGTTTTCGTGTGGGTTTTTTTTTTTTTTGGCCTTCTCCTTAAAAAACTGGGATAGTGATTTGCCTACTGTTACCCGGTATGCCATTCCAGCTCCTGGCTGGGCCAAGGCTCGAAATCTGGTCACTGGCAGCGCAGTCCATCCATTGAATTTTACCAGCCACAAAAACACAACTCAGCATGGGAAGGCAGCGATTGGAGGGCCTGTGTGCCTCGTGAAATAAAGCCGAATTTCGATAAATGAAGCAGTCCTGCAAGCTGGCTGACCTCGTCTGTCACACCTCCTTTCTGCGGCTCTCAGGAACTGCAGTGATGCCTGGCTGTGAATCACCTCAGGACCACTGCACCTGCCCAGCCTCCAGTAAGCACATGGGGAAAAGTAACCCTATCTGTAGCAATAAACCAAACAGCTCTGGAGCGTATCTCCTGATGCTGGAATACCAACAGCCATTTAAACTTATTTGCTTTGTTCTCACCATCAGTTTGGTCCACATTAATGTAGTCACGCCCCAAGCACTGCCTGGGCACAGCCCTGGGGCTGACCTTGCATGGGCCTGTTCCCAAGGGGTAGGAGACATTTGGAGGGTGAGAGGGATGAATCAAAGGGGCAGGTACTGCTCCCTGACAGCTGCCCCTGGTGCCAGGGAACGGTCGCAGTCGTGTTTAACTTGTTGCTCTTGAAATAGACTAAGTTTACATCGCCGCGGGAAGGGATTGGATAAGGTCATAGGGGAAAAATCCATCAAAAGGCCTTTTTTTTAAAAAAAAACAAAACCAAAACCAAGCTCTGTGTCACAGATTGCTGGACACAAGCAAGGAAATATCTGCACATGCTGACCCCAAGCCCAGGCCTTCTCTGTCAGCATCTCTGCGAGTGGCAGGAGCACTGGCCTGACCAGAGGCACCCTGCTCTGAGGCAAAGGTATCCTCACCACTGGCTGCCAGAGACAGCCAAACCTCTGTTCTCCCAAGCTGGCAAGTTGACAGTGCCCTCCTGCAGTTTTTCCCACCAAAACAACCCATGGAAGCAGGCAAGCATACACCAGTCTCCGGCACTGCCTTTCTCCACTGTTTAGCTGGTGCCCACCACGAGACGCTCACACTTGCCCTGGTGCTGCATCCCACTCCTGGGATGCAGAGGTGCGTGTTTTACATGGAGATGTCACTACATTCTTTTTTTTCTTCTTTATTGCAATAGGTGAAAAAGAAAAACTGTTTTAAAAACAACAACAACAAAAAATACATGCAAACTTGCAGCACAATCCCCCAGTTGCAGCTGGAGCCCAGCTGGGAGGAAAAAGACTTCTAAGACAGAGAAAAGGGAGGCTCTGATTATTTATTAGTGGCCAATGTTTGATTGCTTGCTAATCAGTCCAGAGAACACACTCGGGTTCTCCTGGCCTCCCCGTTCACATGTGGTTCGTGTTGGTTTGTCCCTTCCACCCTCCCACTCTCTGGTTTTGCTTTGTTTGTTTTTCTGATAATTTGGTTGTTTTTTCCATGTCATTTTCCGTCAAACCGCATGTTTTTTCCCCTTTCTCTCGCCAGGCGCTGCAGTGACAGACACGGAGGAAGCAGCCCAGCTTGGGACTGCTCGTCCTCTGGCAGTCCCTTTCCCAGTCCCTTTCCCACCATTCATTGCCTGGGAGGCAGCGATGCCCATGGGGCAGGGCTGGGGCAGGCACCAGGCTGCAAGAGTCTCACAGCATCACTGTGACATAGTAGGTGACTCCACTGCCTGCATCCCGACCTCTGCCTCTTCTGCTGGAGGAATTCTGCTGTATTTCCTCTACCACACAGACTTCATCCCTGCCTGCACTCCAAACCACTGGGAAGGAGCCTTGCTAGGCAGTGGGCAGAATGATGAGGGTCAGATGCCCTGCTGGCAGGGCTGGTCATCCCCTAAACCAGGCAGAAGGACAAATGGACAGAGCTGCTGGGTTGAGATGGAGATAAGCAGATTAGAAAAGGATAAGAGAATGGGAGTGGAAGAAGGGTGCCTGCCCTCGCTGCCTCCCCCCCTCCCTTCTTTGCACACAAGGCCTCCCCACTCCCATGTGCGCTCTCCGGCTTCTGGCAGCCTTTCCACCGCGCATTTCCACTCCTCTCTGGCCCATTAGCAGTATTTTTATAACATTCTGTAGCACATGGAGCCGTGTGCCAAACCTCAAGAGTGCATTATTTCCCAACGTCTTTGTTATATCCACCCCTGGGCCCTCCGGCTGCGTGTTTCCAAATGCAGAGCTGTGGTTTGTGGGGACAGCCAGGAGCCCAGCACCACACTTCTGGTACCCAGAGCTTTCCCCTCCCTCCTGCCTGCTCCTGGTGCTCAGCCCCAGGCTCAGGCCAGAGACGCAGGCCAGGTGTGCCAAAAGACCTGGACCCATCTCCTGCTTCAGGCCATGCTTGGGCATCTGCTGCTCTCCAGGCTGCAGGACAGGTGATCCCTGAAGATAAACACAGAGCATCCTGGTTGCTCTCCTCCTGCTCAGCTGCCTGAAAAAGGGGGCAGACCAACAAATTACTGCTCCAGGTGCCCTGGAAGAGGCTTCCCTGGAGAAGGGCCACCTTCCCCCAGGCCAGTTTGTGCTAGGGGTGATTCATGCCCTGTAGACGTGTTATTTGAGACCCTTATGGATAAGCAGGTCTGTGGGCCTTTCCTTCTTATCATCCCTGAAAGCACACTGACCACTGAGCACTGGTGTCCCCATTTCTGCAGGGGACAAAACAGCCCAGCTACACCCAGCCTCTGCAGGGTGCTGGTGGGCTCCTGGCCACATCTCCCATGATGTGGACCTGGGTGTCAAACTCCACCCCAAGGACCAGATGAGCTACCTGTGTCCTCCATCCCTGCCTGATGGAGCCCATTGATGAGACACCTTCACACACTTGTGCTTGCGCCATGACGTAGCATCCTGGCCCTTTCAGCAAGAAATCCCCACCCCAGATATCCTTGGGTACCCCGACAGCCACTGACACACCCCATGGGAGCCCCTGGCTCCTTATGGGCCAGGGCCATTATGGACAACCCCCCTGAGAGTGGTCCAAACGCTGATGCCGAAGCTTCCCCGTCTCTCCCAGCAGCACCCCTTTTCAGCACAATCTGATCCCCCTTAGCTATTTCCTAAGTTGTGTTCCAATTCTCATACTAATCCACATTTTCTCTGGTTTAACTCATAATTTCCCATGTGGCATCATAGCAAATACTTCACTGAAGTCAAGACAGATTACATCGACCACATTTCTGGGCTTAGAAAATCGTTTCCCTTATCAAAGAGAGCTATCAGGTTAATTTGGTGTGATATATCCCTGGCAAGCCCCCCTTGTATTTTTCTGCCATTTTCCATTTGTCTCCATGTCTTTAATTGCTCCCTCTTCCAAGCATGCCCCACAGCCCCACTGTGCTGTGGGGTCAGGCTGTCTGCTTGGGACTTTTCCTTCTCTCAAGCACAGGAGACACACTGCCTCTCCCCACAGCCCTGGGTGCCACCACTGACCTCTCAGCTCCTAATGAGCCTTGCTAATGAACAGATGTCCTCACATGGGGGATGAGGTGTTCCCCAAGCCTTCAATGTATTGTCTTCTTTGAAGGTGTCTCCGTGACAGAGGATCATCTCCAGGCTTTATCCTTCCTCCTCTCCCTTAGCTTGTGATGCCCTCACTCTCAGCATTGCCACTCAGACCCAGCGGGGTTCATTTGGTATCGGGCTCTGCCAAGCTTACTTTTAATCTCCCCTGAATCCTGTCTGCAGAGCCAGCTCTGCTCTCCTCTCCTCATTTGCTCTGTATTTATGTGTCTAACTCCCCTTTTCATTTCCTCTACAAGGTCTCACTCAGCTTGACTCCTGGCAGGTCTCCCTTTCTCCCTGTGCTCGCTGACCCCCATGACAGAGCTTGCTTTGCTAATTGACACCCTTTCCCGGTCCTCGACCCTTCTCCGCTCCCTCCCCACATCCTTCCTGTGGTGTTGTATGCTCAGGAGCACTCCTGGCTTGCCTGTGGGGCACGCTTCAGGTACTGTCGATTATTTAATGAGATCTCCAGCACTTCTCCACTCACAGCCCCCAGCCCCTCTCTCCCAACTGCAGTCAACTTTCTTGTTGCCCCAGTAAAACAGAAAAATGCAGGCATAGGCCTGTTTTCATTTAATTTCCCATGCAATTGAAATGAAACAGGTCCAAGATCCCTCAAATCCCAGACTGGGGCTCCCAATGCACTCAGCTGCAGCAGGGATGCTACCACAGGGCCATGCTCCAAACATCCCATGAGTCACCCATTGGAACCTCCACACCCAAGCCCATCTCCATCCCCTCCTGGGATGCTCCCAAACCCATTCCTTTGCATGAAGCCACACCCACACACCTCCAGGGAATCAATTATGCCCAGCAGAGCCAGGAAACTTGGGGTAGGGAGAGGGATGCAGGCAGGGGTTGGGGGTGGCAGCACTGGGAAAAGAAACCTCACAGCGAACATTAAATTAAAATCCAGGCAATTAAATTAATTACTTCTAAAAGCGTCTCACCTGATTAGTTCCTTGCACAGTTAATTGTGTTAACAACACCAGACATTCGCTTATTTATTTGTCACTCTATCTCCTGGGGCTAGTGGGTCCCTCCAGTGTCCAACTGGGCTCCTCAGCTGCCCAGTGCTCAGGGGGCTTTGATTCTCCAGCGAATTGGAACACACAGTAATAGGAAACAGCAGGATTTGGGCTCTAACGCTGAGCAATTCCCACGGGTCCCTGAGCGGATTGACAGGGATTACTATTAGCGAGGTGCTTAGCAGATGGAGCAGCCATTGCAGAGTCACAGTGATGCCACAGCTGCAGAGGAGGTGGTTGGAGGCTGCAGCCCCCTCCCTGCTCCCCTCATTTCCTGCAGACCTGGGCTGCAGCCCCCCATACGCTGTCACAGCCTGGGACAGCCTTTCCCTAGACAGGATCTGGTGAGCACATGCCCAAGCATGTGCTGCAAAAGAGGAGCTGCAAAACCTCCTTGTGCTGCTGCGCACACTGCACCCAGCTCCTGCTTGTTCTGCCTCTGAACTACTCGTGAGCAGTCCTCACCCCAACAGCACAGTTAAGAGGCCCCCAACTCATTTGTAGGTAGTGGCCTTTTTGTCTGCTGTGCTCCCAGCCTCTACACCTGCTCGCTGGTGTAAGTCCTGCCCTCTGCTGACTGCTTCCCCTTGTCTGCTTCTCACATTGCTTTTCAGCTTTTTCCAGCACTCCTTCTCCTTGGCCCATGTGCCAGGCTCCCTCCTGGGTGACCCTAAACCATGAGTTGGACACCATACAGCATCTCCAAAATCTCTTCTACAGGTGCAGTGAACCCCTCCTGGCTGATTTTCAGGGCTTATGCAGACAGACCCTCCTGTGACACTCTGTCCCTGTACCATGGCCTAGGATGGAAACACCACCCTGGCTCTGATGCAAGGCGCGGAGGGTGAGATGAGGCGTAGAGAAAGGCTCTACTGTGTCTTCCAAACCTGGAAAGATACAACCACCTACATGATGCATCCCTAGATGGCAGAGCTTCCAGCTGGTGCCTCGCAGTATCCTCTGTAGCAATCATCCCACAGACGGCTATGCCGGCTGGTGCTCCCAGACACCCACTGCTGCCAGTTGCAGACACTGTACTGTGAAACACACAGTTGCTATCACATGTACAAACACAGCAACCCCCAAAATGCACAGACGCTATCAGCTCTCACCATCATGTGAAATACAGCACAACTCTTATCTCTCTTCACGAAGAGACCTGTGAATCAGTCCATCTTGCACTTAAGATATGCAAAATGCTGGGGAGCACGCAGCTGTCCTCCAACATCCTGTGCACCTAGGACCCTGCAAACACACAGGGATCACCAGCACCTTTTGGCTGCTCCTCTGAAACAACCACGTTGTAGTAACCTCAGCCAGGACTTCTCCTTGCTTACTGCAATCCTCTCTGACAGCTCAGTCCTAACTCTTTCCACCTGAGGAGATGGTTCTTGTGGCACAGGGCTGGATGGAGAAGCTACATCTCTTCCCAAATTATTCCTGAGGCATCATTTAACCTATTGGATTTGATGAAAAGTTTGGGGTGGAGGGCCTGATTCCAGTCAGCATTCTGCTGGGATTAGTAAGCCACAGGGAGCTCATATGGTGGTGTGCAGCTGACAACTGCATTTATAGAAAGTAGAGCGGTTGGCATGGCAGGAGGGGGCTGTGAGAAGGCAATATGGGGGCAGAGACTGTGGTTCTGTCCCTCTCAATGTGACATGCTGGGGTACTCACTTCCCACCCTCAGGTAGGTCTGGTATTTGAGGTGCCAGGAAGAGCCCTCGTAGCAGGAGTACTGGCCACTCTGTGTCAGGTCAACGTTCTTCAGGATCAGGTAGGACCCGTTCAGGTGGGACTCGTCGATGTCGGTGCTGTTTACTGTCCAGGTCACAGCGGCATCCCAGTCCACGGAGCCACACTTCATGGTCACGTCTGCACCTACCCGCTCGTATTGGTTGTGGCTGTCTGTGGGGAGAAAGGGGAGAAAAATGGGTGAGCTCAGAGCCCATGGGCACATCTGCCTTGGAAAGGGGATCTGACCATCCCATCTAGGAAGTAAGACAAGGACTGCGGCAGGACTGACACTGTGTAGGTGGCCAGGGAAGCCTGAGTTCTTCTCCTGGACCTAATAATTATTTATTTTAACCTTAGACTAGACTGGCAAATACCAGGGGATCAGTATTCATGGACCACCTCCACCCACAGGATGTTGTCCTCTGACCTTTACCATGGAGGAGACACGCTGGGGCTGCATGTATGGCTCACCAACCAAACATCCCACAGCATGGCCAGAGATGCACACCAGCAAGGCACTGCCACTCCTGTATCTACATAACTTGTTAGAAGACCAAGCACATGCATCAGAAACTCCCAGCAGAGAGATGAGAGAGCCCCAGGAGTTGTCACCAGCAACCTCCATGCATTTCCTAGCAGAGATGGGAAGCAGGTACCTCTCCTTGCAATTCCCTATCCAGGAAACCAGGCAGGAGGATTACAACCCAACTGTGCCATGCTTTGGAAAGAGGCAGTTGCTTGGTGCATGCAGTGCTGTTTGTCTCCCTGTCTGGGTTTTCTACTCTCTCCATGATAACACGATGCCTTGCTGAGCTGTTTGATGTAGCATCACACTAGTGGGGCATCACAGCTCATTGGGCACCAGCTGCCTAATTGAATTTTCTCAGGTTTCCAGACAGGAGCTGGAGCTGACATTCATTAATGATCCTTAGCAATTGAATATTTCCCATGTTGTTACACTTGGCTGTGCTGAGCTGCATGTGGCAAGGATAAAACCACGTGTGTGTGTGTGTGCATGACACAGGGTGAAGCAGGACGGTCAGATGAGTGGGAGATGAGGTTCCTTCAAGGTTTCATCAAGCTTTTTTGCACAGACGAGTGTGGCTCAGTTCTCAAAATACTCCTGGACTTCAAAAACACATTTGACAAGGTGCCTTCCGAGGAAACTAAGCAGCCCTGACACATGGGAAAGTTGTTGCAGGGATTTATAGCAGCTAAAGGTCATGAGACCAAAGGTGAGAGCAAACCATCAAATGTAGCAGTAGAAGACGTCACCTGGTGAAGTTTGACAGAGATCAGAGCTGGATCAAATCTGCCCAACACCCTCATAACTCACAGGTAAAAGGGGATCAAGGCAGTGAGAGAAGAGAGTGTGCTGCTGAGGCTGTCAGGGCAGCCAAATCACAGCTGGGTCCCAAAGTGCTGCAGAAGTACATCATGGTACAGACCCACTAGGCAGTTACCCTGGGTCGATAAAAGCACAGTGGGATGCACTCCAGGAAAATGAAGTCTTGCTTCCCCTACACACTCACAGTTCTCAATGTGCCACAGCCTTCATGGAAACATACCTTGAAGTCATCACACTCACTTCCCTGAAAACATCAGCTCAGTGGTGACCAAGACTCCAAACCCAAAATGGAAAGTAATGTAACCTAAAAGCTATGAACAAACCTGTCCCCATATTGTTAGGAGTACAGCACCACTGAAAACAGAGCAGAGGAAGGACACAGGAATAGCAAAGGCTGGAAACAGATCCTACATAAGGATGGTTTAGTAGGCTCAAACCCTTTATCCATAAAGGGAGACCAAGCAGAGATGTGACAGACATCTTAGCAACGACAGGTGACATGAGAGGACAAATAGAGAAGGACTGATTGCTCTTTCTCCTAATAAAATAAGGGGCAGCAAAAGAAGCAAAAGGAAGTGGGCATTTTTGCATGAAGTGTGATTAAATTACAGAAATGCATGTCCATCAGATGCTGTGGATGTCAACATCTGGGAGGGGGAACACTAAGTAAATGAATTCATAGCAGAAGATACCAGCCAGGGCACTAAAACATCAAGCTGCCCAGTGAGCCAGGGGTGGCTGCAGGCAGCTGATGGTGGAGCAGGATGGGAAAAGCCGCCCCCAGGCTTGTCCTGCTCTTTTCTCCCTCTCCAGATGTCAGCTCCTGGATTCCCTTGATAGGTGGGATGTTACTCCTGCTAGGAAAGGGTGTGCTAAGAACACACAGGGAAAAACTGGGTTGTAATGAGTAAGATGATGGTGGGATGCCTCAGGACCATTTCAGCCAGGGATGGGGACCTTTGCTAAACTGTGCTGATCAGAAAAGTGTATTTGAAGGGTCTTAAAAAAGTTGAGAGCATATACTGACAGGAGGAAAAGAGGGATGTACATGTGAGATGATGCATCTGTGTGAGGAGGGGTAGCTGGATCGGTAACATATAGGATCAATGACCACAATGGTCACTGACCCTGTGCTGCAGGGCCAGCCCTGTTGGATGGACATCAAACAGTGACATGGGCAGAAACAGAGCCAACAGGAGGGCGTTGTCATGCTCAGACAGGCACTCCCAGAGAAGTGGGATCTCCAGCCATGGAGGTTCTCAGGGCTGTGTTGACAAAGCCATGATTAATCTGCTCTTCTGCTTAGACAGACCTTTTCCAACTGGGACACTGGGACATGGGACATCGACACCTCCAAAGATCCCTTCCCACCAACACTGCTACCTTGAGGCTACCTTGAGATGTTTGGGATCACTGATACTTAGAGATGCTGTCCTGCCCCTACACCACCCTGCTTCTCCAAAGTATGCTACTTTTTGGGTCAGGTGACATCACAAGGCTGCGATGTCATCTTAGCGAGGCTGTGATGCTGCACCCCAACCAGCAACATGCCTCTGAGCATCCAAGCCCACCAAGGGCCACATCCTCTGTCAGGGCACCCGCCAGACACAGCATGGCTTATGACATGAAGTCCCAGATCTGGAAAAGAACTATGGTGACGCATAACAGGGTCGGAAATTACAGCTTTACCCACAGCCCTGCAAAACTGCAGTGAAGGGAAGACGGGAGCCAGTTGTGGGACAAACACACACAGCTCCCAGCATTGGACCTGGGGCAGCTTGGGAAATGAGCTGTGAGCTGTTCGCTGCCGTATTAACGATGATGAGTGACAGCTTGACAGGTCCTGCAGCTGTAGGGTCCAGCAGAGAGATGAGGAAGGAAGATGAGACAAAGTGGCTGAGATGCAGGGTCCATGGGAAGATATTTGATGTTTCCCAAACCCGTCCAGCTGGAAAGCCAATAGGAAGCTCATCCTCATTTTCCTCCTTAATGAATCTTGATCTATAGCAAGACTGAAAGGGCAACAACACAGGGAAGACCTGCAAAAACCTGAGGACTGAGCTGGCATACACTATGCTGGGAAGGAGTGGAAATCCTCTTGGGACCTTCCAGCTCCCCTGGCTGCTCTCCCTCTGCTCCAGCTGAGGCTCCCACTCTGGCAGCATGGGCAGCTGGCAGCCATGGCAGGTGTGCTGCTGGGCACTAGCCTACCCAGCACACATGGAGCCATGGATGAGGTGCTGGGGATCTGTGCCCAGATGCCTGAGGGGTCATTGGAACAGCCAGCAGAGGAAGTGGAGAGGATGGTTTGCATTCCTGGCAGCAGCACTCACCGCAGCCCTTCTACGGGGGTCTTTCAGCCAGGGCCTGTGGCAAGACAACATCCAGCCGGCACACATGGGGCCAAAACCATCCTTGCTGTCACAGCAATTTGCGGATAGACTGGAACAACTATTCTCTCTGGAGCACTCAGCCCAAATGCACTGTGGGGTTGTGGCTCATGCAGGCAGAGAGAGCAAAGGAAGGCACTGCAGCGTTTCTGAGGAGGGGCACAAGCACTCTGCAGGTTGCACGGCCTCAGGAAACTGAAGCAGTGAGAAAGGCCGTGTCTCTGCTTTTCCTGACAGGACATGGAGCATTTTTGCAGTAGGACAGAGAATTACAAACATGTCTTTGGACAGAGGCATTCACATCACCCCACTAGCCTTTGTACCTCCCCCTCACAGCCAAGAAACTAGCCCTAAATAATTATCTCAGTAGCTAATTAGCTGTCTGTGTAAACCGTAAATTATGCATTTAATATTTACATGGTGCCAGGACTATGGCAAGAGTTTTCCAAGAATATAAACAGGAAGGTCTTGCATTCTCCAGCTTCCCACGGCAAATGAGATGAATCAGCCCACAAGAGATCAGCTGGGAGCCCAAGAGGATGGAGAGGGCAAAGGGACAGAGAGGGGGCCAGGGCAAGATGTTCTGGCCTACTCCAGCCATTGGAGAGGGTAGTGGCACATCCTGCGGCCTCTCTCTTGCTCCAGGACTCAGGTTCACTGGCTTGAGCAGCATCAGCTGTGTCCAAGGGATGCCAGTGGCTCCACTCCCATGTGCAACCTCACAGCCCTGAGGTCTGCCCCTTCTTGAGATGAAACAGCCTCTGGCTTTGGAGAGGGTTTCCTGACACCAGCTCCTTGAAGCACACCCCACCCTTGATCTCCTCACATCTATTCCCCCTGGTGTCACTTGGTCTTTGCACAGCTTTTGTTGCCAGCAGAAACCTTCCCTTCAAGGAGAAGAAATTTCATGCTTAAGGAGGCACTTCTTCCACAAGTGATTTAAAACTGGATGGATACATCTTTGTAAGGAAACAGGCATAATTAAGTGTCATCGATGTAGCCAAAGATATGGACTGTTCCAAGTTAATTTTGTCCATTAATGAAGAGTTGCAGAAAGCAGAGCCTGCATTTGTTTGCTCTACTTTGGTAAATCCCTGGAGTCAGCAGCTTTGCTCTTGACAGGAAAAAATAATTAGCAAGAAACTTTAATTAAGAGATAACAGATGGGTGCTAAAGGACTTGTACTCAATCATGCCACGATAGCCTGGAAGCAGACCTTGGTTTACTTCAGGGGTGTTGTGAAGGAGGTACTCTATGCCCCCTACGTGCCTGGCTCAGGGCATGGTTCAGGGCAGGAAAGCCTCTTCTCTCAGCCTTGATGTAACCACAAAACATTCTCCTGCGAGTGTTAGCAAAGCCCTGCTCCCCCTGGAGAAGCTTTCCTCCCATTCTGCAGCAGCCTCACCTCCCACCACTGCCCTGCCGAATGCAGCTCCTTCTGCAGCTGCACCCCAAAGCCAGCTGGGGATGTCCATCACGAGGGGACAATGGGCTTCATGGCCCCTCTAGCTGCTCAAGTGCACAAGGCTGGTCTTCCCCCATCAACCTTGATGCAACATCTGCTGGGCCTTTCTGAGGATGAAGTGACACTTTTACCATCAAATGTTCCATTGTCACAAATGATAATTCAATCCATGGGCTCCCTCTTGGACCTGATGTTCCAGCAGTGCGGAGGTGTGATGCCTGCTCTGCTGTGAGCTTGACAATGCCATCCCCCAGACCGAGCTCCAGGTGACACAGTTGGGATGGCAGCACTGTCAGGATGGTGGCACTTGCATCACTTGTGCACGGGGGCTAACAAGACCACACAGTGACAGGGCATTGGCACCCTCCTGGGAAAAAACACAGTGCTAAACCCAGTAGGAAACCGCAGAACAGTGATGCCCTGCTGGAAGCAGAAGCCACAAAAACTCACAGCAGAAACAAGGGCCAAGTCCTTGCTGCAGCATTGGTTCAGCCTCATGGGAGGCAGCAGCTCCCTGTGCCTTTTGAGCTGTGGTCCCCTGCAGAGCTGTGGGAAGGGATCCCTGGCTGGCAGACATGGTGGCAGGATAGGGAATGCTGCTTTAGCAGACAGGTAACTTAGTGCCATTTTTCTGCTTGTGCCATATCATCAGACTGGCTGAATCAACAGTTTTGGCCTGGTCTGAGTGGGATCTCACCAGGGAAGAGTGTGCCCTCCCTGTGACTGGACAGGACTGTTATATCTCTGTCTTGTCCTGGTATTGCTGCATTTTCATCAGCCCCATGTTGGGACAGAGCCTCTCTTTAGACCTGCCAAATCACATCAGCCCAGAGCCTCATGCTGGCAGTGCTCCTGGTCATAAGCCAGAAGGGCTCCATGTCAGAGACAGCCTTGTTTTCCTTCATGCCATCACACCCAGCACCTGCTGGGAGTAGTAGGAACTGTACAAGGATGTGCTGCCTGAACAATAACTTGACCCTGGTCACAGGGGCCAAGCAAAACTGGGAACAGCAACCAAGTCCATCCTGACTCAGTAACAGCCATATATGGGTAGGAGACCCTGAAGAAGCTGCCCTTCCCCATGGCTTAAGGGTAGGAGTGAGCTCTGCCAGGGAGTGCTAATGCTGGTGTGCACCCATCTGTAATGCTCACATACCTCTATCTATCTATCTATTGGTTGACACAGCCAGGACCAGGAGAAAATGCACCTCTGCTGTTATTTCTGCTTTTCTGTCCCAGTTGCTCTGCAGTAGAGGAGTCTGGATTCTCTTGGGCTGATGATCTTTGCTTCCCCCCACCGCTCCCCAACAGGAGACTTTGTTCATGTATCCCAGAAGGGGATACATGGAGGGGAAAACAGCTCATGTGTTGATCTGTTTTCCAGAAGGTCTTGGTAAGACCATCACTTGGATGTCCTAATTCTTCTGGTCCAAGTGCTCTCTTTACTGCAACTGGCTGAGCTATAACACCATTTTCATCCTAAGGCAAAGGGAAGGCTTGCCTACTTGGCTTCCTTGCAAAGTCAACTTGAGATGACTCATCTTGAGGAATAGCATTTGCTTGGCAAAGCAGCAACTCCTCCAGTCCCCTGCAACTACATCCTGGCTGCCCCAGTATGTGAGGGGTATGACATGGGGGGGAAGGTGTTGGAAGACCAAGGAGACATGAATGGCACTAATGGGAACCAGCACAGAGCAGAAAAATCCCACCAATATCCTTCAAGCCAGGCTCATTTGAGCTTTCAACCTTCACTGCAAAGTGACTGGTGTTAGCACCACAGATGAATTAGAGGCTTGTTTTCTGGCCCTGCTTTTTCATGCAGACAGGACAAATAACTCTAGGCCACAAAAGAGTGCTTAGATCAGGCTTTTCAATGCCGTTTAAGGGGAAATCAATATGATTCAGAATTAGGTGCCCAAATCACAGCCATAAACACAAGAAAAGCTCATTGTGGTCCAGCAACAGTGCGAAGACACCTGTATTTACTGATCTTTGGGGAGGGATAGAGCCGGATAGAGACGTTGGAGCTCCTCAAGCCCCACTGACCTCAACCTGCCTTTTCATCCCAGTGCACGGTGTACACTTCCTCACCACTGTTTGCCAATGCCCACACACCCTCCACTGAATAACAGCCTTGCTCCACAGAAATACTCCGGGGGCGACTGCTATTTGTTCACACAACAGCCCGGCTCCCACTTCACCCCACTCAGGGTTGCGGATTAGCATCAGGCACTGTGCAATGTTTTTTTATTAGCACAGAATTATGGAAGTCAGAGGCGTAAAAGACCTGTTGGGTCCCACTCAGTCCATCCTCCTTCTGCCAAGACAGTATTGGTCCCTGCAGCATATTTACTATTTCTCCAGTCTAATTTTACATACTGTACAATCTGTGCTGTGCCAAGTTACGATCCCTGTGTGAGAAGCAGAGCTCTCAATTTCCAGGCTCTTGGGTGTGTAAAATCACAACCGCGATGTTAAATTAACTTTTTTTTTCCTTGCATTTAATCATTTAATAGCTCTAAAATTCAGCCCCTCAGGCTCTTTCTGTCTGTCTGTTGGCTTGGGTTTTGCCTGCTGTAGGCCAGTGGCTTGTCGCTTACACATGTAACGCTCCCACCCCTGGGTGGATCGGCAGCAGCTGGGCTTGAAGCTGGGGCCGCTACAACTTAACACATAAACTTCTGCAGCCTGAGGATGGAAAAACTCATTGCTTTCTTAACCACGGGTACAGGAGGTTCATCCTCCTCCTTACAGCCCAGCCCCACAAGGAGGAGGCAGCACAGAATATGCTGCACCCAGGGATGGGACTCAAAAGCATTATCCAGGCTAGACTGAGAAATCAAAACAGGGATGTAACCTTCAGTACCAAGACAAGGGAGAATAGGGAAGCACTGAAATATTCCCACTGATGCCCTGTGCCCAGGAACTCCCAACAGAAGCATCCCTACTATTCCCTCCATCTCTACATGCACCAAAAATTACACCCCAGGACTCCTTTCTTCCCAAGCAAGGGATTTCTTCCCCCTGCACCAACACCAAGACTTTTCTTAGTGTACATACCTACAGGACAGCAGACGAATTGAGCTCCTGCCAGGGTAGCATGAGCAAGAAAGGGGGGAAGAAGAATAGATGCTGATAAAACAGGACGCATTTTCCGAAGTTTGGGGGGCAGCTCAGTCACCATCACTCCCCCAAGTAACTCCTGCACATCAGGAGCCCACTGCTGATTCCAAACCAATATTAAAAGTAAGGTACCCGTCTACTCTGCCCTGTAGGGGCTGTATTAACAACTAAGACCAGGCACTGGGATTTGCATTGGTAATAATGAGATACTATATTTGCATATCATGCCTTTCGCTCTGAAGGATCCTTAAGCAAAGCCAAGCCTGGAAAGGATCACTCCCACATGCTGAGCTGTGTCACAGTCTGCAGAGCTGCAGCCCACCCACCACACAGAGTATCTGCTGGGTGCAAGCACCTCAGGCAGGAAAGATGGGCATACATCAGGCCACACAACAGGACTCCAGGAGAGAGCTCCTGGATCTCAAACTGAGCTTGGAAGCCAATCCCACTCCCAGCAGCATCACAGAGTACTTTCAGAGGAGGGTGCATGCAACTCCTTGAAGGATTGTGAACTAAGCCAGTTCCTGCCTGGCCCTGCTCCCTTGCTGGTGCCCTAAGAACCAATGTCCAGTACCCTTTCCAAACCCTGTGAAACAGATGCTCTTCATTAAGCAGCTGAGCGTTTCCAAAACAGCCCCCACTGGCTGGCTGGTGGCAGAGCTCCTGGCTTCATCACGCAGAGCCTGAAAAAAACCCACCCTGCAATTCCTATTTGAAGGTGGTGGCCTCTCTGCTTCTAGAAACACCTCCTCCTCCTTCTCCTCTTCCTCCTCCTGCACAGAGCTTTTCCTGCTTGCCTACCGACCGCCATTCCCTCTCCATTCCACTTCTGTTGCCAACCCTCTGACTGAACTCTCAAAAGCAGAGAGCAGAGCAGCTTTTGGGAGCTCAGTCTGCCTTTCAGAGCATCTCCTAATCTCCAATTACTGATGCTGCTGTTTCAGAGAGCCCTCAATTCGGTGTGTTTTTTTTTATTCCGCGTGTTGGGGATGATGAGCAAATGTTAGTTCAGGAGCAGACATTCATTCAGTATGACTTGAACCAATTGCCCATTATTTCCTAAATTTCAACACTTAAAAGCTTTGAGTGTCTTACTGCAAAACAACAGGTAAAAGGACAGTTATCTTCATTGGCTGAAATACAAATAAACGTGCCCCGCTCTCTGGAGAGCTCTTGGGTTTGAAGCAGAAGAAGATTTTAGGGAAGCATAGTTTCTGAAAGTAAGACTATACAGAAGCTCACCATGTCCAGACCTCCAGTTATCTGAAGGCACTACTGAATTACAACTATTATTAGCACAAGAGACACTTGAATTCTGGAATTTCTGTAAAACGTTTTGAATTCAGGTTCTGAAGCATTTAAAGGACTTGAGAAAATATCTTTGGCTCCAAGTCAGCAAAGCACTTAGGCAAGGCCTTAACTTTGAGCATGTGTTTAAGTACCTTGCTGAGTTGGGGCTTTTAACCCCAGCAAAAAGAAAGCAGAGAAGAAATAAAAGCCAAATAAAAATATCTTGATGTACATGGAAATCTCCAGGCAAGCAAAAATAATACAGAAATGTCCACTGGAAAGTAAGAAAACAAAAAATAATAGTGACTTGCTTTAAAATTAAACACTGGAGGAAGCTTTCTGAAGGAGGGGGTAGAAAGACTCCCAGAACAAATGGAGTATTTCAATGTAGCCTAACGCCAGCTTTACTCTCCTGCCTCTTCAGCATTCAGAAATTATTTATTGCTGAAAAAAATCCCAAACCAAACCCAAAACCTGCTTCCCCTTTCCACTTCCAGACTAAGTGTGATGGGAGAGAGACAAATCTTGGCTTCAGCAGTTAAAAATCTCTCTGAAATGAGTCGGCTGTGAGAGGCTCTCTCTATCAGGAGGGAGGAAGAGGATAAACGATGAGGGAATAAAGGGTAGTAATGCAGAGGAGGAAATTGCCCAGAGGCAGGAGTCTGCAGACGACCTTAGGCACTGACTTCCAGAGGGGAAATCCGAGAAAGTCCTTAAGGAGAGAAAAACCAGTGCCAATCTATGTACACACACACGCAGAAAGCAGCTACAGGCAGCAAGTGTCTCTTCCCCTACCTCCAGCTTGAGGCCATGAATAGAAAAACTGAAGCACAGCAATAAGAGGATCCTCTGAAGCCCACCCAGGGAGAGCGGCTGCCGGCCCACAGGAGACGGTGATGGGAGAGCAGCCACCAGTGCAGGGACGGGAGAGAGGAGGAGCCCTGGATGCTCCAGGCTCCAGTGCTTGCAGCCCCACATGGCTCTGCCACAGCCAACAAAGGCTCAGGATGCCATGAAGTTGAAAATGCTGCTCTGGCCCTGTGAGGGCAAAATTTCAAACTTAGAAAAATTCTTCATTAAAGAGAAAAAAACAAACAAAAAAAACCCACGCAAAAAATAACAAAAGCTAAGTTCCTCCCTTCAGAAGGAAACCAAAGGTTTTCATGTCTTTTTACAGCTTTTTTTTTCAAAAGCTCTACACTGTGTTGTACAAAAGGCTTTATAATACTTTTTTGTTTTTTAGGGGGAAAGGGGTGTTAACTAAAAGTGATGAACCTAGCCATCTCTGAAAAATACCAAAAAATTCAAACTACAGCCCTTCTTTCCCTTAAACTTCTTTTCTTTTCTTTTTTTTTTTTCTCCTGACAGAGAAATGTAATTTAGTAAAACATTCAGATGTTGATGGGACTTCATTTCCAACAGAACATGGCTCCCCTGAGGATTTTCCCAATCAACTTTGCTCAGGACAGATTGGCAGAAAGCTCTTTGCTTCCCAACACAGATGCCCCTCATGGGAAGCACAGGATCCCAGCACAGAGCTCTTCCTCAGCACTCATGCTGCCATGCTGCCTGCAGCCCCCCAGGGACGGCCACCCTGTCATCCACTGCTTCATGCTGGCACCCAGCTGACAACACAAACCAGTGAGACAAACAAGGAGAGCATCATCCTCTCTGTCTCACACAGACAGAGCTGAAGTCCCCAAATCAGATCAAATCACTGGCCCAGGAGAGTTCACCGCCTCAGAGCTAGGCTCTGATTCTTCCCCTCCCTCAGGATCCTGAGGCACCTGGTATATTGACACCTGGGATTGGTTGGGCTCTCTTGACCCTGCTGAAATACAAAAAGCCAAAGCCCTGAATTAATTTGAGCTGTTGCCTTTTTATCCACCTGGGACCTCCCTATGCCCCTGGGGATGCCAGCACTCAGACACTGCAGGGGTTGCTTGTGGGGCCGTGAGACAGCTGCTGCGGTACTCCCTCTGAGGCACCACAAACAAAAAGCCTTCCATGATTAAAAAAACTCCTCAAAGCTAACCAAGTTAAGAAAAATGGTGCAAACTCACTGGAGGAAGGAAAACACAATCACCCAACAGCCTGTATCCACTAATCCCTCGTGCTACCAGGCTTGACTTGGAAGTCTCTGCCTGCTGACACCCACTTCCCACCCCTCATCCAGCTCTGGCACTGCTTTCCCAGCACCCTGGCAAGGTGTCTATGTACACGTGTTATGTGGGAAAGAAAATCCCCTAGAGCCCAGGGCTCCCAGCATGCTGTCACAGCCGAAATGGGCAATGGGCTGTGCAGTGACAAGCTTGGGAGCTGTCCCACACCACAGCACAAACTAAAGACACTCAATGCTCAGCATTCCGCAACATCAGGCAACAACACTAAAAAAGGCTGTGATGTGCTCGTGGTGGCTCCCACTTTGAGGTTCTCCACTCTGGAGCTGTGATTCAGGGCAGGATGAAGAATGTAATGGGATTAATTTTGCCTACCTAAATCCTGAAATTTTCCTTCTGGGTTTCTGTCCCAAAGTCCTACACATAGATCAATAGAAGGATGCCCGGGGCCATCTCTCTTGCACTGCCAAGAATAAAATTGAAAAAATATGGAGAAAGAAATGCATCATGTGTACAAAAGCCCATGGACTCAGAGAGCTCACTGGGACAGACTTGCCCAGATTCAGGAGTAAGATGGTTGACCAACACAGAGACAGGCTGGGTACCTTGTTCACATAGGGTAGACACCTCCATCCTAAAGTGACTGATCCAACATCATAAGCCCTCCCCCAACCTCCTCCAAATTTCTCGGGAGACAAGGCACTCTCCATTTCTTAAAAAATACTTTTTGGTGGACCACAGTTTAACCGACCCTGCTGCCATGCAGGAGATGTGAGAGGCACCTTTGCTAAGACTGAGTCAAGCTAAGTCAAGAACCAGAAAATACATTTAAAAAAAAAAAAAAGAAAAAAAAGGAAAAAAAACCACCAAACCCTGCACAGACATATAAACACATATTTCTTTTAAAATGACAGCTTCCAAAGTCCCATGTGGTTACTATTCCCCCCATAAAGATTTTCCTTTCTGTCTCTCATGCTGCCAATGCAGCAGCTATGTAACTTTTGAAGAGCACTGATCAACAGTATCTAAATAGCTGCAGTGATTATATTGCAACACTTCACTGCTTCCCTGAGCTGCAGCTCCCTCCTCCACTGTTGGAAATACAATCAATGCTAATTAATTAAGGGCCAGAGCCTGCCAACCATGGTCACACCAAGTTCACTGTTGCTTCCTGAATATTCAGGGCTCATGTTCCATAAAAGCAAGGATCAGTCTCCAGCAGCTTGTGTTGAAAACAACAGAAACTCTCTTTGCAAGCCAGGAGGGACGGACAGACGGACATGTCTGTCTCCGAGGCAGAGGAATTACCTGTGCCAGGGCAGACCCAGTGCACTGCAGCTGTAAATCAGCAAAGCACCACTGACAGGATGGGAAGAGCAATGAGGCAGCCTGCAGCCAGCCCTAAAGGCTCTCTGCCACGGAGACCCTGCCAAGGCTAAGAGGAGGGTGCTTCCATGGGGCCAGGGAGAGAGCACAAGCATCTCCCAAGACCAAGGAGAAGCAATACCCTTTCTCTTGGTGCCCTGTGACGCTGGGAGAGGGGAAGGTAAGGGCTGGGTGTTAATGAGCAAAGATGGAGAGGCTCCTTGAGGGCAAAGGAGACAGGGAAGAGTTCCAGTAGAGTGAATGGACTTCACTGGAGCACCCGTGGGAACAGTACTGCAGCTCACTGGCAAGTGAACCCGTGGCCATAGTTTCTACCCCTGCCAAAGGGCTTGTGTGGTGCTCTAGGAGTGAGGAGTCACCAGTGGGGAATCTAAGCTCCTGAGCTGCCCCTTCCCCAAGCCACAGAGGGACCCTTACTCAAAGTTAAAAAAGAGACAAACTCAAGGCCCTGTGCTTCCCACCACAGAGATAAAACTAATTTTCAAGTCTACTGAGCACAGGAATTTGGATGTGACTACCAGACTGATGCCTTGCTGCATCCCAGGTAATGCTACATCCCCTCCCAAGAGCAGATGTCCTGTAGGGCTCAGCAGCCTCTTCCCACTCCTTACCAAAATCACTGGATTTTCATCCTTTGCATCCAGCCTCTCCAGTTGTTCCAGAAGCTAGCACACATTGTGGCATATCACCAGGCTCACAGTTATGGCCAGACATGGAGGTTTCCCATGGCAAATTGCAGGCAGAGGACTAGACAGACAGACATTAGCTTCTGGATTTGATGCACTCTTGCTCCCATGAGCCTCAGTTTCTCTCTTGCACAGCATGCTGTCAGCTGGAGCAACCACACCACAGCGCAGACAAGCCACAGACACAGCAGAGGACAACCTGCCAGGGCTTGTGGCTTGGCTGAAGTCAGAGGCTCTCTGTGACTCATCCTACAAAGTCTCAAGTTCATGGCTACGGCTGGAGAATCCCCTTGGGTACACTCCAGGCTCAATTTACTGTCCCAGCAGATTTGAGCGTAAACAATTCAGATGATGAGCAGAGCTCACCTGCTTGGTTGGAGAAGACCCTCACTTGAATGGACACATGGATGTGGGGCTACAAGGACAACCTCCCAGAAGCAGACCCCCATGTGTACGGTCTGCACCACACAGATTTTCAGCTGGCACTGCTGTTGTGAGGCTGCCTTTGTGCTGCTCACAACAAGATGAGACCCTGATCCCTCTCTGCAGCTCTGTTAACTCTGTGAGAGATGCTCATCAACTTCCTTGGCTTTATTTCAGTTTGCATCCCGGAGGCAGCAGGTGTGGCCCCTTGTGAGCAGCACAGACCAGCAGAGCACAGAGGGGACGTTTGTCCAGAGAGCAGAAGCACCCTTTGGAATAGCAAAACATCCATCCGCTGCCTTTTCTCACAGCAGAGCTGTGCTATTCAGCAGTGCACCCAAGGCCTGGACATCAGGAATTCATGCACACACATGCACACCTCATTACACCTTAGCAAATGCAGCAGGAATCAAGCAAGGTGTGCCATATGCTGCAGCTCTGCTTTAGCTTGTGCATCCCAGTCACTTCCTTGGTGTGATGGTGCCAGCTCTCCTCTGCCTACAAAGCACACAGGTCTTGGCTGGCAGAAGCCCCACAGTCTCCCAGCCTTGCAGGTCAATGTTTTCCAGCATCAGCTCTGCAAACCTGTTTGCTTTGCTATCTAGAATAGGTAAGTAAGAAAAGCTTGGCTACTGGCAGATGACTTACATCTTCTAACATAGTTCTGCTCTGGGGGAAGTGCTGCAGGCTTTGCAATCTAAAAAAGCTAGGAAGGTCAAGTGTGTTGAACCTGGGATGGAAGGCAGTGCACGGCTCTCTCACCTGTGTGCACCCTGAGGGGAGGCTTTGCCCCATCCACAGGGAATTTTGTTCTGAGAGGTGAATGTGTCTTGCCAGGGACTTTCCCTGCACACAGGTGCCTGCAACTGTGCAGGAGAAGCTTTTAGATCCTTCCCTTTGTCTCTTGAGTGGAGACAAAGGCTGTTTTACTCCCATTCTGTGAATCGCACCCACAAAACCCTTTCCCCAACACCAGCCTCCCCACTATGGCTCTAGTCAAGGGAAGGCAGTGCAAAGAGGCTCCAGACTCCTCAGCTTCAATTAGCAGCTGATAACAGCTGAGCCTAAATAACAATCTTTCCCAGCAAATAGTACACCCAGAGATCAATGGTCCATACACAGGACTAATATCACTGTAACCTCTCCTGCCTCCATCACTGTCAATTGCCTTGTGGTTTCACTTCACTTCTCCACCTGATGGGCCTTCCTGGAGCAGCCATTACAAGGTGACACACATCACTTTTCCCCTCTGTAACGAGTCTGCCACAGCCCCTCCTCAATCCTTCTTCTCTTTCTCCTTTTAATATGCCACAATTATATTGGCTTCTCTGCATGGATCCACTTCATTTGATGCTGCCCAAGACTGCTTATCCTGAAATATGCTCTTTTCATCCACAGCACAGACTGCATACCTTGCAAGTTGTTCTGTTTATTTTTTACACTCCAGCATCTCCCATACCGACTATGAATCTGGGTATTAGGTATTTCCCTTTCCACAGAAGCACAGTGGCTGCCCAGAGAAATTAACTCCACCACAGGCTTTGATAACAGAGGTTTGTGCATGTTGTGTCCCAACATCTGCACTCTTGAACATGCTTCATGGTATCTTTGCTCTGTTCCCACCATAGAAAATCCTTTCCTCAGGAAGCAGAGATGAAGGTATTTGTGTTCAGTGTCTTGCCCTGGCTGTGCTTCCCTTTTGCAGGACTTTGCTTGCTCCCATATTTGTCATGGGTGGACTGAAGACAGCAGTTGAGTGACTCCATACTGAATACTACAGATGGATATGCAGGACCTGAATGTCTGAGCCCTAGCCCCACTTGCCCTTCTGGTCCTGGCTTCTGCTACACATAGCTACTGGGATGTGTTCTGGGGATGATTAGCAGCACCCTCTGCTCAGACTGTGGGCTCTTGCAAGTTGTGCCCAGAGCTGCCTGCAGAGCAGCAGCATTTTGCTCCTTCAGCTTGACAGGAGATTGGCTTTGCAGTCCCAGGGCAGCCTATGATCCAGGACTTCAGACACTGGAAACCCTTCTAATCGGATAACTAATGAGTGGCACCTTCAGTCCAAGTTCTGTTGGAGACGTGTCTCTGAACAGTTTGGCTGGGGCAAGGCTGCTCTGAAAATGTGAGATGTCTGGCTCCCTGGGATGGCCACATGTGACTTCTGAGGCAAGACCTTTCTGAGCTTTTGGAGGCTAGTTGAAGCCAAACCCCTGAAGCTCTAAAGGTTTCCGCTCCAACTGTCACTTGTTTTACAAGATCTTCCATTTCTGGAAGCCTTTGAGAACGTGAAAACAGGACGAGGATTGCTTCCTCCCACACTAAAAGGAGCTCGGTGCTAGGACAGAACACAGCCCTTCTTCAGCAGCCAGAGCTCACATAATGAGCAAGCCCCCTGGCTATTCCCTGGGTGCTGGGCTATACCTCAGCTTCCCAGGGTCTGAAAATCAGTGCAAATGAGACTTTGGCTTCCTTCAGTATTTGGGGGCCCCCAGGTGCTATGGCCATGCCTCGATTTACAATCATGTGTCAGCAGAGGAAGCAAAGCTCCTGCTCCACACAGCAGGACTATTCCAACCAAAGAAAGAAATCCCAACCCTTCCTCTCAGCCTCTCTCCAGTAGCATGGATTGCTTGGCAGTGGGTTTCAACTTGGGTTTGTTCACAAGGTACCCTGTGGCTTATGCAGATGCTCCATGAACAGAGTGATGCTCCCCATCCCATGCTGCACTCTCTGCACACCTACAGAGGCAGAGAGGGCCTGCCTCCTGCCCATAGGTTGTGGCAGCGTTGCTCTATGTCAGCAGTAACTCTCCACTCAAAGCTTCTCTAGGTGTCTGGATGGACTACAAATCCCATTCCTCTTTCTTCATTGCCTGTTGATGTGTAATGAAGTCTAAGAGACTACTGAGACATGTTTTTCCTTGCCACTGGCAGAACTAATGAATCCTGGCAGACTGTGATCCTCCTGGCAGTTCCTCTTCTCACCACAGATGTGAACTATTTTCACCAGTTTTGTGGGATCACAGGCTTGCCCAAAGCCTGACAGATCACACTCTTAAGTTACATTTTCATTTTTCTTCCTCCCCTCTCCCCCCCCTCCCCGAGATTTCTGATCTGCTTCAATACTCAGAACCTGCAACTGGTGGAAGGTTCTTATTTTTGTTAGCATCACAGGTATTGCCAATAGGTTTCCTTCCAAACTACTGGATGGCTCATGTAGGACAGAATCCCACTATCCTCCAGAACTTCACCAGCTCTATTTCCAACAACTTCTCCCATTTCCAGAAAGGGGCAAATTCAGTTCAAATGCCTCCAGCCAGACTTGTACAGCAAACACATGCAGCTTCTTTGCAATGTCCTCTGCACGTCTCCAAACTTTGGTAACTTGCAAAAAGCAAGTCTTCAAAGCCCTGAACCACCAAGCTGTGTTTCCTCTTAAATGACACTCCCTCTGTTTTTCTCACTCTCCTTCTACTCTCTCCCCCACTTGTACTTCAAGAACATCTCACCTCCTGCATCCAACACCACTTTGCACAACAGGACATCAGTCATCAGTCTCAAGCTGACCTGTGGCTATTTTCCAAACCCAGAGCCCATGTGAGAGCTGTGAGATCTCCACTCCCCTGTCTGAGAGGTATGAGCCGTGCTCCTACAATATGTCCCAGCAAGACAGGCCACACTGCTCTATGCACCAGCAAGTCTCTGTGGTGAAAAATTAAGAGACACTGCATTCGAAATCAACCCTCTTGATTTCTCACTTCCCAGGAGGGAGAAGAAAGCCTGTGATGTGCTCCTATGGGGCTATCCTGCACTGTGGGCTGAACCCCCGGGGCATGCTGGGCTCTGGAACCTGTGGAGTGATGAGGCAATGGGCAAGGAAATACAGGCACTAAAAATAGGCTGTTTGCGGTAGGGGCTGACCACATTTATTAGCAAGCCTGTGCTCTGGCTGACCACAAGGTCAGCTGCCGAGAGCTTGGCCATAATTCACTCTGTGTCTGGGCAAGAAATCTACTCAAGCTCAGAGGGATGTCCAGTAATAGAAAAAGTTGTTCCAAGACCTGGGGCTATTTTTGCTGTTTTCTTTCATTTTGCAGACAGGGAACCTTTCGGGAGATGCATCCTGTGCTGGGAGAAAAGCAAAAAAAAAAAAAAAAGCCAGGTGCTCAGGGACAGACAGAGGGGTAGGAATGAAAAGGGGAACATACAGATGTTTGTGCCTGTTTCATTTTGGGGTTGTTCTTCTTAGAGAGACTCCCCTTTACCTTATCGGGCAGGGAAACAGCAGGGGAAGATCAGAGCAGCAAGGGGAACCCCAGACCTTGATGGGCTCTTAAACACCCTAACAGAATGCAGAAGAATTTAATGGGTTGCAGCAGGGGGTGTCACTGCAGGTGGGGTGGGTTGCTGTCTCTGCTGCTTCCCTGCAGCTGTGAGTTGGCAGGGAAGATGGGGAGGCAGTGGGAAAACCATCACAGTAATGAACGCTCAGGGATGGAGATGACGGACCTTCCTTGGAAAGGCATCAGAGGGCAACTTGAATTACTGCCAGGTTGCACCTCTGGCCAGCATGGGGATGGGCCAGCAGATTGGCCCCCAGCAGATGCAGCCATCCCACTAGGAAAATGCTGGTCCCCAGTGGATGGCCACGAGCTTGGGCTAGGATGAGCTGTGAGCAGCAATGAGCAAGGCAAAGGAGGCAAAGAGCAGATTCCTGCCCTTGAACGGCAGCCTTCAGAATGATTTAAGCAGGCTCTGCTGAATGGGGCTGCAGTTTGGAGCGAGGCTGGTATTTTCAGCCAGCTGGATAATGAGAACATCCAGAGTTATAACAGGAAGGATTAAAAAATGTAATTGCTAATGGGGAATTAATTGTTAATGGGGAATCATCATTGCAGGAGGGTGTTCCCAGTGTGGCCCCGCAGGGATCTGTTCTTGGCCAATTGCTAATCACTCGTCTTATCAATTATCTTGAAGGCAACATAAAACTGTTGCTGGCAAACTTTGCTGGTGACACAAAGGCTGATGTATATAACGGAAAGGATGAGTCCATCACACACAGAGCTACGGAGCAGTTAAAATACTTCCCTCAGTGAGAGCATGTGTTTTATGCAGCCAAACACAAGTCCATTCATCTCCAGTGGAGGAATGTAGGTCAGACTCACAGAATGTAGGATGGTGTCCTGAGGAGGACAACACTGATAAGGCTTTGGCAGGAGCCACCCGGAGATGAAGTGCCAGTGCACTGTGCTGAGAGCAAAACTTGGCCAGAGACACAAGCAGGTGTCACGGGAGGTGGGAAGGTGCTGTGTAATAAGAAGACAGAGCTTTTTCATGTACTGGCCCCAGCCTGAGCCTGAAAGGAGGCTTTGTGGGAAGCAGGCACCATCTCCAACCTCCCAGCTGGCCGCTCAGTGCACAGAGGCAGTCCCTTTGTCCTTGCCTTCCTCAGCAACTGCCTGTGCCCTGGCAATTACAAAAATTCCAGATCACTCTGTTGCACATGCATCTCGCCCTGGGGAATGCATGGACAAACAAACAACAAATGACAGATGTTAGTCATGTCACTTAATGCATGACTGAAGGACACTCTGATAGCGTCATGAGGGAGAGGAGAGAAGAGGAGAGAGGAGAGAAAAGAGAGAAGAGAACCTTCTGAATGTATGTTTGTAGACAGTAGCCTTGTAGAGCCATCTTAGGTTGGATGCACATCTCCCCTGTGTGCCCCTGGGCACAAGATCAAACTTCAAGACCCAGGTACCTAATCACACCTCTTGAACCCAGGCACCTGAATTGAACTGCATTTGCATAACAACTAAAACCTACCCAGATGTCTACAAACAAAACACAGAGTCTTGTGTGAATGTCCAAACCATCTCCTGCACAGAAAATCCAAAGAACAGGAACAAAAGCAGAGCAACTAGTTTAAGCATGCCAGGCAGATGGCATTCCCTGGCATGGGCTGAGTGATGTGGAGGAGGCGAGTCCAGAAAGAGCTGGTCACATCCCTGTCAGCCTACAATTGCCACACAGAGAAAGCTGGACAATGTGAGGAGGGGAGAGAGGAACATATCTACATCTGGTTTCTCTTCAAAAAGCCAATTTGCATGGCTTTGCTGTTCATTTTGAAGGCTATTTACCGGTCCAGGCTTTGTCTTAGCTGAAATGTGGGCAGCATTTCTAACGAGGCGCATGCAAACTGGAGCTCTCGGGAGGCTTTGCAGGAGAACTGACTGCAAAAGATTAGTGTCAGGGCTTAAGAGAGCAAGAGAGAAGGGAAAGTAATGAAACAAAATCTCTCTTTTCCTCAGCTGAGGAATGATGGGGGCTAATTGCTTGTTGCCGCTGCGAAAGAGAGGAGATAGGAGCTTCTGCACCTATCAATAAATTAACCCTGGCATGTGGCATCTGAAATGCATTCATTTCCAGAGACTTTTATCTCTTTGTCTCCTCTCTTGGGTGAAAACATAATTATTGTTTAAACATGAGTTAATTCAGCAAGGTGAGGATCAATAAAGCAGAATTACTCCTCTTTTAAAAGCAAAGAAATCTCAATCTGGTACATATGTGGACATAACTCTGGCAGAGCTGATGGATGGTGAAGATGCCTTGGTCATGGCAGGAGTCTGGGGAAGCAGAGCTCCGTTTTTCCAGGATTGCTGTAGCCCTTGGGTCTAACAGGAGAAGATGATTCCAACAATAGGCAGGCATAGCATTCAGTAGAAAAGCTGAAATCACCCATGCCTCTACACTTTTTAGCCTGATATGTGGTTAGGTATCTCCACCATGCACACACTTCCCATGTCAGGGCTTTGATAAAGCTCCAGGGCTCAGGCTGTGACCTCTTCCTTTCCTTTAAGGGTGCCCAAGCCTTGCTAGGGAGAGGGAACTCTGCCAGCTCTGCTCTCACACAAAGGAGACCTTGGACAACTAAAGGTGTGAGTGTCACAGCAGGCAGCACTGCATCGGTGCTCTGTTGAGCTTTCCCCATCACCTTCCTCTATTCTGAAATAAATTGGCAGCAACTACTGCCTGGAGAACAAAACACAGGAAGGAAAACAGCTATCCACAATAATGGGCAGATGATTAGAAAGCTACAACACGTCTCCTATGAGGAAAGGCTGAGATAATTGGTATAGTTTAGCCTGGAGAAGAGAAGGCTCTGGGATGACCTTATAGCACCTTCCAGTTCCTAAATGGGCTATAAGAGACGCTGAAAAGTGACTTTTCACAAGGACATGTAGTGACAGAACAAAGGGTAATGGCTTTTAAGTGTTGGAGGGTAGGTTTAGACTAGATGCTAGGAAAAAGTTCTTCACCCTGAAGGTGGTGAGGCCCTGGCACAGGTTGCTCAGAGAAGCTGTGGATAGCTGTGGATGCCCCATCCCTGGAAGTGTTCAAGGCCAGGTTGGATGGGGCATCAAAGAGACTGGTCTAGAGAAGGTGTCACTGTCCATGGCGGGGGGGTTGGAACTCGATGATCTTTAAGGCCTCTTCCAACCTAAACCATTCCATGATTCTATGTGGAGAGCACCAGGCTCTCCCCCCATGGACAGCAGCCTTTTGTGCCTCCTCTGTCCTCTTCCATTCTTCCTGCAGCTCCTGTCCATCCCTCCATGCTGGCTGGATCTGTGCAGATGCAGACAGCTCTGTCCAGCGCAATGCTTGTCTCTGGAGGCAGGCTGGCCCAATCTGGCAGCCCCATCCAAAGCTGCTTATTCATGTACTGGGGATGACAGCCCTGGACCACTTGCTCTGTGAGTCTGGCAGGAGGGTCAAAAAGATTTATTCTGACAGGTAATGCCTGTAAACCTCATCTCTTTTTATCCCACTTCCAGCTTCTCCCAGTTCATCGCACTTTCCTCAGCTGAACCAAGGGCACTGAGGTGGCTGTTCGGAACAACTTGCTGCCACTGCCCAAGTTGGTAAGATCATGTGTTTGATGGAGTGAGCAGTGACCCCACCATGCTGAGCACGCCACAGGGGCCTGACAGAGCCACCCAGTGTGAGGGGCTGAGTGGCATGGGGCAATGGGTTTAGGGGCAATAGGATTAGCCGTGACTGTACTGTGCAACTCCCAGCCAGTGGCAGCACCAGCAGCACCCACAGTTCATCCTGGCTGCTCCAAAACACAGAATCAAAGACCCCACAGTGGAGGTGCGATGACAGCAACCCCCATTCAATGGTTTGAGCTGTTGTGGGAAAAAAAGACACAACCCAAGAAATCAGAGATGTTTCCTCTGGGGGATGGCACCCCTGCCTGCAGCCAGGTATTCTGTCCTATCCACATGCTCCCCAGTCAGGGTAACACAAGGGATTGTGTCATGGGAGAGCCACTCAAGAACACTCTCTTTCACTACCCCTCCTGTTGCCCTTCCCTGCAACAGGACATGCAAACCCCTTTGCCTGAGCCAGGACATTAGTGCCAGCCTCTGAGCATCCCCCTGGGGCTGCCCTGCTGGATATCTCTGGTCTCCCACCACACAGTGCCCACCCCCATGGGTAGCTGGAAGTAGCAGTGTCCAGTGGGGTGGTGAAGGCAAAACCTTAGCAACCTGCCACGCATGCAAAGCAAAGGAGCACTGTGACCCGTGGGAGGAAGGGTATCCCAAATCTGCTGACCTCTCAGCCCCTCCACTCCCTTCCCCCAACACCGGAGGTCATCCCAAGCTTCCGCATCCCAGGCACATGCACCCTTTGCTCTGCCAGCTCCAAGGAGAAGGACCAAAGATGAGCAGCAGAGGGGTTAATGCATGAGCAGCCTCACCTTCACCGAGCCTGATGCTGCTTTTATTAATTCATGTGGCACTTTGCAGGACGCTCCAGTAATCACCAGGGTGCACATGAGAGCCAGGAGCGGGTGGCCAGGCTTGCGGTGCTCCTGCTCACTTAACAGCTTGTCACATCCTCCTCACTCAAGTATTCAGTGCTAATGCATCTCTTAAAGTGCTTCATGAGCTATTAAAGTCGAACGTGCCTCAAGTGCATGATAAATGGACTTTATGCCAGCATCTTCCCCCCATTCCACCCGGTCCCCGCCACCAGTGGGATTAATGCATCCTCCCACCCCATTCCTGCTATGTTTATCCAGCCTGAGGGCCCAGTTTGTAGGGGATGAACCCTGGGGTTGGTTGGTGAGGAGAGGCTGCAGCACAGCAGGGGGTGAGCTCTGGGTGGGGGGCACAGAGCACAACCCTTGGGTCTCAAATGGGGGCACTCTTCAGCTTGACCTGCACGTGTGCAGCCTCTCCAAGCCAGCCACGGTGGGATGGGCAGGAAACCTGATGCTCCAAAGCCCCTGCTCAGAGCATCCCCACAGTGTTTCAGAGAGGTGCCCAGGACCGACATGCAGTGCCTCTGGAGAAGAGACTTAGGACAGACCTGGAAGTGCCCTATTAGCCTTCCTCCAGCCCTATCTTCTTTTTATGTCCCTCAGTGCAGAGCACTTTCTCTGGCTCCTGCAGATGGGAAGAGCCCTGCCTCACTTTGCACACCCCATTCAGGCACTTGTTGATGTGCAAAGGTCTCATTAGCTCCAGTTTTGAGCTGGTGCCCTAGACACCTCCCTTCCAGGCACAGGCAGGCAAGGGAAACAGGCAGCACACAAGGGGAGGCTATGCTGCCAAATTCCAGAATCGTGCTGGATCACAGAGTAGAAGGTGACAGTCACTGCAGCTCTGTGCCAACATGCTGCTGCCAGTGGCAAAATGCATGACCCTGCTCACCACTGGTGGGGAACAGCATTTGTTTCTTTCCAGACAACAAATTTCCAGCATGCGTAACCCTGAACTCCCTGGCATTTCTGTGTTTTGTGCATCTCCTTGTGTGGAGGTGTGGGCTGCCATCTCTGCAGCATAGCAGGAAGCAGCCTGGTGCATCCAAAGGATACTCTGGTAGTGTTGTGTGTTTCAAAGCTTCCCAGACAGCTGTCCTGCAAGCACAGCAGGACCGAGCAGCTTTGCTTCTCTGCAGGAACCGCCACACCACCACAGGCAGCACACACAAGATCAGCACCCAAATGTTTTGTGCAGGAACTCTGGGAAGGGATTGGGTATGTTCCTGCAATACCAGCCAGCAACCTCCCTCTGTGTCCAAAGAGTGGTGGTCCCCATGCAATAGAAAGCTGCTGCCAAGTCCCAGCTGCCTTGTGTCCAAGCTGGCAGCTTCTGGCAATGTAAACATGCCCAGCTGGATTTAGGGCAACTCAGTGGGGCACTCTGGCTGGGTTCCTCAATTTCACAGAGCCCATGGATAAATAGATGTCTTTACTGGAGTCAATTGGCAAAATCCCCCTCTATAATCCACTAGAAGCAACTACAGACAGGCTGACTGCCAGGAAAAGCAGTACATTTTGGAGATCCCCCATTTTGTCCCATTTTTGTAGGGCTGGACTCCACAGCAGGACCCAACCATACCCCATAACCTTCCTGCTTCCTGCCTAGACCCAGTATCAAGTGGGGCCCTCCAGCTCCCAATGCTGCCAGTGACTCTAACATGTAGTCTGTCTGAAGCCACAACTAAGATAAGCCCTGAATCCTCTGCCAACCTGGACAGAAGTGGTGGTTGCAGACATGTGATGGCAATGGGGATGAAGTCACCCCAAGGAGCTGAGAGCAGCATGGTCATGGGGCAGGGAATCAGGATTTGGGGTTGTTAGGCTGATGCTTCTTCCCAACCATTCATCCCTTCATGGGTGGGCTCCACAGGGCAGTGCCCAAAAAAGGGTGGGAGAAGGAGTCCAAAGCAGTGCCCTGGCTGTAAGGTCACCATGGGACACATAGGGGTGTGGGTAGGGAAAGAGGCGCCAGCAGGTACTGGGAAGATACAGGATGCCCAAACCCCATAGGGATAGGCTGGAGGAGACATGTGTCATGGAAAGGAGACAAGTGGTAATATGCAGAAAAGCAGCATCAGGCAAACCTGGAGGGTGCACCCAGCTTCCCCCAGAAGACAGGCTAGAGAGGCTAGCATTTACATTTTTCAGGATCCACAAGGTATGGGAGGTGTGAAGGACTCACCCTGCTGGCTGTGCCTCTGGGCGTACACCACCACCACCGCGGCAAGCACCACGCAGCAGGCTGACGGGACAGGATTAGCCATCTGTGGAAGCAAACACAGGCAGGAGCAGTCAGGGTGGCCCCCAGGAGACTCCACTGCTGAGAGTCTGTCCCTCCCTCACAGCCGAAGGACGTGATGGGACAGCAGGGAGATGGCCATAAAGCCAGACTTCACCTCAGCCACGGGGGAACTCACTGCAAAATGAGGCATTTTGCTGGCACATGCTTCATCACTCAATAGCCTGTGGCACTTTCCATGGGAGCTGCCAGCACAAGCAGGTGCCTGGAGATGATGATATGCCTCGCACAAATGCTGTGCCTTCCTCATCTCATTTTCAACGTTTCCCCTAAGAAAGTCAAACCCTGGTGCTGGGCTCTCCTTGGCAGCTGCAGCATCATCTTAGGAGCTGACACTGCCCACAAGTGGGTATTTGAGGAGATGGGAGCACACCCAAGTAGTTTGCAGCAGCAGTTGGTGCTTAGGATGTGCAAGATGCAGATCTCAGCACAGGCAGCTGCTGCCACTCCAGTGCAGTCTGTTTTGGTGATGCCCACCAGCCCAATGCAATAGCAGCCATGCTTCTGGGCATGCCAGAAGCCTCTTCCATATCTTCACAGTGACCAACAGATGTGGCACGCTGCCTCAGCCACCTCCTTTCAGTATGGGCCACAGTCATTTCCCACCTCTCTGAGCCAGAAGAGAGACGGAGGCTACTCCATCCCAGTGAGCTGTGCCATTTCCCAGGAGATGCTGTGGTGAAGGGAGGTGTGGAGGAGGTGACGGCTAAGAAAGCAGGCAATGCAGACATCCTCCAACAAGTCCCCCCAGGAGTGGGTGAATAGCAGCAACAACCACAAGATGCCCTGCACAGCCCTGCTAGGCTTGGAGATGCCTAAACTCTCCCCTTCTTGCAGCCAGGGCTGGTAGAGGAGACCAGAGCTGGGAGGGAACTGCTGGGGACAGCAGTGGGGGTGCCAGCCCACCCGCCAGGAGGTAAATAGCACCATGCATGAAAAGCAAATTACACCTTCAAAACCATTTAAACCTCTCTAATCTCCAGTGCCGTATCGGTAACGTGCACAGGATTGCGGTTTAATCTAGAACATGAGTATGGGCTCATTAGACAGATGGCATCCATTTAAACCTAAATAAAGGGGGAGCTGTATTGGCGAGAGAAAAAAAATCTACCAGAACATATTCGATTACCCAGCACTGTTGTAGGAGCCCAGATGGCCTCGGGTTCGCAGCAGGACATCATGAGCCTTTGCAGGGCTGGAGGGGAAGGTAAGAGCAGCTGGGAGGGATATCATGAGCAGATTTTGGGGTGCAGCTGGACCAGCCTGACCTCAAATGAGGGGCAGGGATGCTGTGGGAGGTGGTGGGTCTGAGAGGGCGAACCTGGAGATGGGCAGAGAAGGGACCCATGGCCTGGCTGCTGAATTTGCAGTGCTGGGTTTGGGCTGGGAGAGCTGGCAGTGAGAGCTATTCCCAGTGTGCTGCAGCTGCACAGTATGGACATGCCAGCCACAGACCCTGCTCCCAGGCCTCCCAGGTCACCTTGAGCAAGTCACTCTCATCGCCTCCCCCTTGCCTCAGTTTCCCCACCTGTAAAAGAGAGATAATGAATGTGACCTTCTTCTGAAAGCTCTGGGCAAGGAGCACTAAGTGCTAATTACGACATCCTTATCATTCCCTCTGCTTCTTCTCTCCCGCTACTCTTGTGCGTGCTCTCCACTCTGGCTCCTCCATGTGTCCCCTCAATGCCCATAGCATGGTTCCCTGACTGTCACCCCATCTGTGCTCTGGCTGCATCACAAGTGGCAGCTCGGGGAGCAGGCGACAGCTGGAACCTGAGGCAGGTGGCAATGCTACATCCTGGGGCGCTGCTGGCATGTGGGGCCCTCAGCAGTTTGGGAGCTACCAGCAAACCATGAGCTGCCTCCCTGTTTACTCCCAAATTTACTTCCTACTGAATATTCCATTCCTACAGCCCTGGAAGTTGGTCGGTCGCACCAGAAATTGAAGCACACGAGAAACCAGGGGCCAGAGCCTCCTTTCACCACAGTCCAGGTGACTCCAGGCAGTGCAGTCACCCCATTTCTGGGGACAGTGGCAATGACAGGAGGTAGGCCACACTTCCCGGCAACCAGCCTGTTCTTTGAAGAGCGTGAGATCTGCTTGACGTAGCCTTTGGTTTGGCTCAGTGCAAACACCATCATCAGCCATCACACTCTACCTCTTAGTCCTGCCAGGGAGCAAAGCCACCTGCTGCCCTCCCCTGCTGTTCCTCATCTTACTGGCTGTTAAAATAATTGCTGCTCCTCCTGCCCATGTGCTTGGCAGTCTCACCTAACGCTGGACCAGCACCAAGACAGACACCATAGTTATGTGGCAAGGAATGGTTCCTATCCTGAAGCACTGATAATCTCCAGGGTGATGTTGTTTGGATATATGTGGGAAAGAGAGAGCAGAGGGACCCAGATGAGGTCCCTGGGGACTTTGTGGCACAGCCAGGACACACTCAGAAGCTTCCAGTGACGGCACAGAGAACCCACTGCTCAGCTGCTTTTACCCCGCAAAACCTCATTTCTTCTCAAGGATGAACCCTGCAACCAAGCAGAAGCCAGAGCTATTTTAATATGAAAAATCTATCCAGAAAACCAACTTCTTCTACTTGAATTGCAATTTTCCATGCAGTATTTCCTTTGTTTGACTGTTTTGCCCAAAGCCATGCTGATTTTTTTTTTCCAAGCACATAACAAAACCTTCACAATTTCTGTAAATGCTTCTAATGCAAATTTCCATTTGCTGTATTTGCTCATTTAACTGTTTCTCTAGCACAAGGCAGAACCCCAGGATGTGGGTGCATGGGCCAGTGAGCAGCAGCTCACCAGATGTGCAGCTCCCTGGGCTGTGTCCCCACGCCAGCACAGACCAGTTGAAAGGTGGCGGAGGGGAACCACATTTATTACACAGCAAACCCAGCAGTGGGAAACTCAGTTTTCTGCAGAAAAGGAAGATTTTTCCCCTGTAATTAATCATTTTTTGTTCACAGAGAGGAAAGAGAAGCGTGGGCAGGAGGAAGGGACGTGAGGGGGCACATGTGATATGGTGGACCAGCAGCCCTGGAACTATCCTCCCTGTCTCCAGCTTCTTGTCTGGGGAGAGAGCCAATAGTTGATCTTTCCCTGTCTTGTCCTCTACACCAAGGGTAATGAGGACATCAGTCATGGTCACTCTTAGCAGAAGACAACTCAACATAGATATGAATATGGTCCCCTCCATCAGCTCTCAGTCTAAACCAAACTTGTTTCCAGTCACATGTTCCCTGAGCCAGATCAGAACTGAAGGGGCACAGCAATGTGACATTAAGTGCTGTGGTGTGATGAGGTGAGGACAGTCCCCCGGGAGGCAGCAGGAGCGAAGGGGATTATGTATCCAGGGAAGAAGTAGGATACCACTGTCTGTTGAAGTCTCAGTGTCCTCTTCTGAGCAGGCAGCAAGATGGATCTTTTCCAGCTCTCCTTTAGTATAATTTCCAAAGCCTTGGGGATGCTCCTGGATAATGGGGTACCAACTGGCAGCTGGAAACAGCAGCTCCAGGGCAGGGCAGGGCAGGGCAGGACTACTATCCCTGGCTAGCCAGGGATGTAGCCTCCCACCACAACTCTCACCTGTCACTTTCAGCTCATTCTCAGCAATGACAAATAAATAAAACCTCACTCTGGAAGTGGGTGGCTTCCACAATAGAAAAATCATAGTTTCAAAACCCAGTATTTCCATGACAAAGTCTTCTGTCAGGCAATTCCCCACCAGGTGCTGTTATAGGGACTGGCTCTGAAAAGGTGAACTGAGGGAAAACAAACTCTGTTTCGCCATTTCCTTCTCCCGCAGCCTTGCCCAGAGCCTGGAACTCTGCAGGCACCTACGGCAGACATGTGGTGTGACTGTACTGCAGATGGCAAATGTAGATAGCACGGTAGAACCTCTACTGCAGACACCAGCTGTGGATGCCATGGTACACCTATACTGCAGACACCGATTGTGGCTGCTACAGTACTGCATAAAACTGCATGTGCTCTGGTACACCTGTGCTGCCCATAGTGACTGCAGTACACCTGTACCCCAGATGCTGAGCGTAGGTGGTACTGTACACTTGTACTGCAGATGCTGACTGCAGACACCACAGTACTGCCCACCTATCCTGCAGGAGAGGCCACAATCTGCCTTTTCCAGAGGTGTGATGCTACACCTGTAGTGCAGATGCCGACTGTAGCCATTACAGAGCCTGTGCACTGGACAAACTTGCAGCAGACACCTCCTGGGCCCCATCGTTAGCAAAGGAGAAACACCCTTACCAAAGCCACCCTCACCAAAGCCACCCTCGATTCCTCAGCCTAGCCCTCTGCCAGAGATCCTGACACAGCCTCCCCTGGCCCCTGGGATCCAGGGTGCCTCCAGAAAGAAGCCATCCATCCCAAAGGGCAGCCCACGATTCCAGAAGGAGCAGTGAAGCACCACAGTGGGCAGGACACCCATCAGCCCCTGTTCCCCAGGGATTGCACCACTCGTGGGCAGCACTGTGTGAAGGAAGGCAGCCCCGGGAGCAGTGCTTAAGCACCTGAAAGCACTGAGTGCTGTCTCCTCCTTTCAGATCATCCCTGGCAGCAAGGCAATGGAAAGGAGAGGAAAAAAGTAGTTGTCACTTAACGTCAGACACTTGCTAACAGCCCTGAAACCTTCTTGCCCTACAGTGCCCCGTCAGCATTAAGCTCCACTTTGTGCTTAAGAGGAAGAGAAAAGAGAGGGGCTTTATCATCTCCTTAATATGTGCTATCAGAAAGCCTTACCTGCAGAGACAGAATCCCCACTGCCTGGAAAGCTTTCTTAAATCTAATTTAAACCCCCACTGCCAATAGAGCAATTAGCACTGCCCTCCTGGTCCACAAGGACCACAGGGAGGATTGAGGGCAGCTGAAATTAATTCACTCATGGCTCTCATGGACTGTGACTTTCCTCCCTCCACCTTCTCCCTTTCTGGTAATGAAGTGGAGACCCCAAGCAAGAGGATGCCCTGCAGGAAGGAGCCCCCCATGGCAAAGCTCCTCCATCACTGTGTCTCTGCCATCCCAGCGACTGCCACTGGATCTCTCCTGCCCTTGTGGTCTAAGCAAGGGACAAAAGGTGGAAGGATGGTCCTCACAAAATTTCCCAGGTGTTTTGGTGGAAGATGTACCCCTGAAGGTAGCTGTAGACTTGCAGGGCTCTTGGCTCCAACATAGCTGCTGAAGCCTGAGGCTGCTCCAACTTCCCTGCATGTCACAGGTAGGGTGTCTTCAGTGAGAAAAGCAGTGAATAAAGCTGCTCCCCATACCCATGGGAATGAAGAAAGCAGCTCCTCTGGAGGGAGTATCAGCCCAGATAAAATGAGAGCTACTTTGCAGGGGGTACTACAGAGTTTAAGAGCTCCAGGGGGAGCTGGGATGGTTTGGGGAGGAACAAGCATCTCATAAAATGGCTGAGGCTGCTTGGGAACTTGCCTGTCTGGCAAGTTGGCACTCAGGACAAGTAGCTTCTTGCTCCTGTGGATCACAGAGACATGCTCCCACCAGAGCAGGGAGCTGCAGAAAGGCCAGCAGAGTCCCCAGACTCCCCAGCAAGGTCTTCACCCTGCAGCTCCAGGGGCTGGGGGATTTCTGCTCCAGGAGCAAGGTGGCATCCTCTCCTCTCAAACCACACCTTGCTGCTCTTCAAACTGACCAGGAGGCCCTAAAGCAGCAGGACTGCAGTCCACCCCTGTCCCTGGCAGGACAAGGGACACATGCTGGGTGCTATGATTCCTCCGCAGCCTAGGGACAGGCAGGAGCATAATGTCAGGAGAGCGCTGGACAAGTACGTTGATGCAAACCTCTCCAGTGACCCTGCCTACCAACAGCCCTCGCTGCCACATCCACTGTGGGGCCATGCTGCTGCTGACCATCCTCTCTTCCCACTTGGAGCCTTGAAGGGGATGTTTCCCACAGGCTGTACCTGTCCTCAAAACTCCCACCACCTTAATCAGTTTTATTTCAAGTGGAGGGCAGCAGTCCAAGACTAGCCATCTGCTCCAGCAGTGATAAAAGCCAACACAAAGAGCAGCATACTAATAAGCATCACACATCTTCAAAACTGGCACCGTAAGAAAGCCCAGCAGGGCAGGAGGGGGCCTGAATCCCCCTGGCTGAGATTGCAGGGGAACATTGCCCCCAGATTATTCCTCAGGGACACCAGTGCCACCTGGGCAGGAAGCTCAGCTGAGCTGCCACACCCAAGCCCCACTCCTCCACATCCCACAGCCACACCTGGGCAGCCTCTGAGATGGAGGAAAGCTTGGACCAACAATGGGAAATGCAATTTTCCCCCCTCTTTTTACTCAACTTTCTTCTGTACTGAGCATTTCCCGGCTCCCTGCAGAGAGAGATTGCAGGAATCAATTGGATCTTTGCTTCTATTAAAGAACTGCCAAAGACAGCGCTTTTTATCTGGAGCCTCTGTTAAAGTGAGGACTTGAGCAGTGTCTTTCCACAGATGGCATGGAGCTGATGATACCATGCCAGGGACGGAAAGAAGAGATCAGAGAAAGAAGGGAGATTGGAGATGGGACATGCTTGTGGTTCAGGCGCTTCCCAGTACTCCTCTCTGGTCACCCAAGACAGGTTTTTGGGAGCAGATCCTGTTCATTCTGCCTCTCTAGGCTGTGAGTACAACGGTTTGGAACTCTTGGTGTCACACTGAATTTCAGCACTTCAATTCCCAGTCTCCACCCACAAACACAGAATATCAGTGATGTGGAACAAAACAAACAAAAAAAAAACACCACAAAATCAAAACCAACCTCCCATACACTGAGCAAACAACCTCAAATATTTTAGGAAGGTCTTGCTGCCTCACTCCAGGTTCAGTTTGTGATTTCCAGGCAAATGCTGGCCACAGTTCCTATTTTGTCTGCGGGGCTGCACTGACCTTCAACCCATCCAGGATTTTGCTCACAACCCTGCTTTCTGTCTTGAGGAGATTCTATGTCCAGGTTTCTTTGTGAAATACCCAACACCCCTTAAGATGTAAAGCTCCAGGTCCAAAAAAGCATCCCAGTATTTAAATTCAGACTGAGGCATAGTCATGTGCCATCCAGAGCAAAACAAAGAGGAAAGGGAGGACAGACAAAACTTGCTGTCCAGACTTCTTCTGTCATTCGGATGCCCATGGCACAGCACACATGGTATAGGGCAGCATGGTGTTTCCAAGCCTTCCCAAGCCTCAGGAGCCTGGTTGCTGCTAGTAGGGAATTTGGATGATGTCTGGCTGCAGCAGCTTTAGTATCCTCCTCAATATCACTGAGAGCCACAGGTTTCACAGGGTTTTGCTTGAAACATGAAGACTGGATCTCTTATTAGCCCAAACCTGCTCCTCTGGAGGTCTGTGCTCTGCAGCACCCGTGCAAGGGGTTGGACACCAGCACAGGCAAGTCCATGCTGGCTTGAGCCCTGTAAACCTCCTGGCAGTGAAGTCTCCAAGCCAGGCAGAGCTACATCTCCTTCCCAAATCAACACACACAGGCAAGGACTGAGGCCACAGCTCTGCTGCTCGGAAAGCAGGGCAGGTTTGATTTTTGCCAGCATGCTAAGACTGAACTGGACAGGGATGAGAGTCTGAAGTTGTGTTGCAGGGGCTCAGGGACACCAGCAGGATTGGAGTGAGGAGCGCTGGAAGAGACCTTGGCAGCTTGTCTTGTCCAGGGAGGGAATTAAGATACTGGCTTAGCAGCTGGGGGAGTAAGTGATGGAGCATCCAGTTGTACAGAACTTCTTGGGCATTTTAATTTTAGCTTGCTTTTTTGTTTGGGCTTTTTTTTCTTGGCACTGAGGAAGCCAGTCCAATGACTCTGACACTGCCTCTCCAGAGATGCCTCAGGATCATGGAATCAGAGAATCAATCATTTAGGTTGGAAAAAGACCTCACTGAGTCCAACAGTAAACCTAACATTGCCAAGTCCACCACTAAACCATGTCCCTAAGTGCCATATTTACATGTCTTTTAAATACCTCCAGGGACAGTGACTGTGATTTGTTTTGTTTTGCTTCATCTCTCCCCTCTGCCTCCAGTACGAGTTGGCAGGAGGATGGGGTAGGCAGGAGCCAGGCAGCTTCCAGGGCCCAGACAGGGCAGCAACACTGTTGGAGGCAGGCAGGGGCTCAGGATGCTGAGGACTGTGTGCCTGTAATGGCTGTAAAGCTGCTGCTAGTGGGAACACCAGCAGCCAGGACAGATGTGACAGTGAGGACATTTGTCCTCCACCTGCATATGGCCTTCCCCCTGCCTCCTTCCTCACTGCAAGAAACTGCCCAAAACCTGGGCAGGGAAAAGCAGGCTGGAGTGAAACACTGCCCACAGTGCAGACAGATGGGGTTTGGTGCTCGTTGCTTCACCCAGTTCCATACAGTTTCATCACCCCACTCACCCCATGAGGTCCCGTAGGCACCCAGCATGCCCCGTACAGCCTGCTGGGGACTGTCCAGAGACATCAAAGCAGCACCCAGTTTTTGAAGAGGGCAGTGGAAGGGGAAACCTGAGGCATGGGGGGTTCTCTGTAATGCCCAGACAACATGTGAAAAGGGTGGCATTGAAGGGAGGAACTAATCCTGCCTTTTGGTAGGGCAGCCCATGTTGGGGTCAGTGATGCTGAAGGAGGCTTTCTGCTGCCAGTGGCCTCTTTGGTAAACACAGGTCTGCTCCAGAACTGAGCCTAAGACTGGCAGTAGGGGGTCACCTGCTCCTGCTTGCAAACTGGTAAACGAGTGGGAAGGAAGTGACGCCTTTTCGTTCTGACCCCCTAAACGGCACTATTCACAGGCCAACCTTTACCACGTATCAGCAGCTGTCTTGCCATCACTGCTGCCTCCATTTGCAGCAGGACCTCACTGACCCCTGCCCCACTGCCCCCGCTCAGCTTGGCATTGCCTGGAATGGAGCTGGTGGAAGGGGAAAAGCAGCCAAGAAACAGAAACCCAAGGTCTCTCCCCTAGCAGCATTTCTGGCCTCTCTGAGGGGCTCTGGCTGCTGGAGCCTGGAGCCAGCAGAGCATCTGGGGTGAGCCCCAGGGGCCACTGAGGACACCTCTGAAACCCCACAGAGACCCTTGCTCTCCCTGGGGTCATGCCCCAGACCCCGCAGGAGACTTTTGCTGAGAGTGAGCAGAGGATGAGGAGGGCAAAAGAGCTGGCCTGAGGCAGCCGTGCTGAAATAAAAGTCAAGAAAGTCTCTCACCCAAAACTACAAGAAAGTTTAATTATCAAGGACAAAACACCATCTGTTTGTGCTGACTGTGACCTCCCACTGCCCCCAGGCTTTAACAGCTCTTAAATTAGCATGTTTGTTCAGGGATATTAGCTGTTGGACATCAGGGAAGCAATTCCCATGGGACAAAGAGGAGGACGGAGTTGCTGTACACTGAAACATGTGCCAGCGTGATGTGACAGGCTCAGCAGCGATGGGGGAAACAAAACACCCTTTGGAAACAAGGATTCCCTCCAAGCATGGTTCTTGTGAGCAGCAATGAGCTCTGGCAAGCCCAGCATCACTGCATGTTGCCACTGGCAGGTGAGCTATGGTGTGAGACTGTATTTGGGTCTCAGCCTCTTTCCAAAAAAGAAAGCCAGGATGTACACTTGGAGGAAGATTTTGCTATGTAAAGCCAACAGAATTAAATGAATACTCAATACAGGAGAAATTGGATTAAAATCCAATTTGTTTTCAGCCCTGCAAGGGAGGAAAGATGCATGCATTGGTACCAAGCCCTAGAACTGATTTAGTGATCTCAAACTGCACAGTTTTTCTCTTTGTTTTTTCTTTCCTATGGCTTATGGGATACAGTATGCAAGAGAGACACACCATTACATTCCTACCTAAACTGGGAACAACCTGAAGCCAACTTGGACATATAAGAGAAAAACAACCCACCTGGGAGAGGTCCCACTTTGCCAGACCCCAACAGTTTTTTCTCTGTCACCTGAGCTTTGCTCTCGGAGTTTTGCTCCACTGTCAGGCCCTGTGGCTGCCACAGAGGAGGCTGGAGGCAAGGGCAACTGCTGCCAGTATTCCTCCTCCAAGGCACTTTTTCCACTCGTAAACCCTCAAAGCCAAGTGCTAAAAAAGAATGCAAGTAGCTTCTGCGATCTGCCATGAAGACTAGCATCCAAGGAGCACAGATCCAGGCCTAAACCCAATCCTGGGACAATTCTAGGGCCTGCGGGTGTGGAGGTGGCCAGGCTACCAGACTCCAGGAGTAAGCAGGGGAGTGCTTGATGCTCCTCCTGCTTGGCCCCACACTCTCTGAACTGCTGGTGCCCCACCAGCCAGGATCTCGTTGGACTCTCCAGGTTCTCCTTTTCTTCCAGTCCACAGAAGCAGTATCTATCTCCCATCCCTATGCTCCTCACAAGTCAGCTCCTCTCCAACTCTGACCATGTTACCATGTTCATATGCCTTAAAACTGTCAAGAGTTTTGGTCCCTGAGCTCAAGAGCCAGCATCAAGCCTCATCCTGTGCATCTGCCTCCCCTCAGGGTCCTTCTCCCTTCAGCAATCTCCCAATCCCTTCCACTCCTAAAATCATGCCATGACTTTGCTGCGTCTCACTTTGCAGGCAAAGCAGTCAGCATATGAAGTCCCTTGGAAGGGACTTGGAAGTCCCCTTGCTCACCTAAACCCCAGCGATCTCCAACCCGGGAGGCTGGTGTTCTTCAAACCTCCTTCCTGGAGCCTGTACTCATTCCTGCCCTCCCAGGGGCCAGCCAGGAGGCAGAAACTGGGGTGCCACCCATGCCCAGCCATCTGTCTTCCACAAGGCATGGCAGGGCAGATGTGGACCACGTGTATGTTTTGTCTCAGGACCCTTCCTGCAAGCTCCAGCACTGAAGGAAGAAAAAACCATCAGCCAAGAGCAGCCACGGAGTCCCTGGCAGCCTCCAGCCCCCTCCCAAACTCTGGCTCAAATCCATCCACTGGGGCAAGACTCAGTTTAGGGGAGGGCTTGTTTTTTAATCAGAAAATATTCATCAGCATTTAAAAATAAAATAATAAAAAAGTGTCAACCAGCTGGGGCCGCGAAAGCTGGGGCGTTTTTGGCTCCCGACCGAGCACTTTGATAGAAAGGCTTTTTGGAAAATGCCGTAGAAAACATTTAATTTCTCCCAAGGCCTGCATATGGGGCTCATCACTCGCGCATATTGCACAGGAATATTCATGTGTGCTGGCCTCCTGCTACAGGATGACGAGGGTTCGCCGGTGCAGCATGCAAGAGAGGCTCCTTCCCTTCCCTTTTTTTTTTTTTTTTTCTTTGGAAGAGGAAAGAACAGTATTTTACTTTTAATCCCTGAATTTTTGTCAACGGCAGAACAAAGGAAAAGCTGAGCCAGAGTCAGGTCTGCTCGTACGCATCAGCTCGCTGCACTCACCACAGGGTAGGGCCACAGATGAGCAGCAAATGCGGGAAAACAGATTTCTGCCCCTGGTTTTGCTTCTTTCTGGTTGCCTGAGCCCATTCTGATGCTTCCTGTATGGAGAGCGGAAGCCCGACTTCCACGTCCCTGGCACAGCAAAAGGTTTCAGTTCAATTCCCAGTTCTTCACCCCAAGGACATGAATATGGCTCATCCTAGTCCTGCTGCCAGCTACATGTTTTAGCTAATGCCCTTCTGCAGAACTCAGGAAGACTGAAAATACTCCACTGTGGCTGCAGAGCACAGCCTGTCCCAGCAAGGAGCTGACTGCCATGGCTTGCTCAGTCCCTCATCTCCCACCAGTGCTGCTGGCTCCCTCCTTTTCACCCTCTGCTTTTGGCTCAGCAGCATTTGCTTTTCTGCAACAAGCCAATGAACTCTTCCAGACAACTTCAGGAGCCAACTTCACACTGAGCATCTTCTTGCCCTTTCACTGGAATGCTCACCTACAGCAAATGCTCCCTTCCCTCCCTTGAGCCTCCCTCTTTCTCTGAGATGTTACCTCTAACATGCTCTGCCTCCTGCCCTGTAGCCCGCCTGCCTTCTTTAACCTTTCCTAAAGCATTTGTGCTATCTTTCCCTAGCTCTGGATGTACCCCTCATTCCTGTCAAGCAGCTCCAGCACCTCCCAGCACAGGGTGGACCAGTCCCTGCAGATTCTGACTGGAGCAGATCCTGACTGGCCCCCAGAAAACTTCTCCCTGGCAGATGAAAATTCAGAGCACTACTTAAGGCAAACCCTGGGCAAGGAGAGGGGTAAGAAGAGAAACTATCTGAGCCCACTAGCTCTGTGGCTGAAGTGAAGTCAAAGACAGCCCAGTGAGAAGGCACAGCTCCTGCTGGGAACAGAGAAGCACTTTTGTGCACCGCTCAAACTGTCATTCTTAAACACAATCTTGAAAAGTATTAATAAAAATAAATAGTCTAGTGAATCTTCCAAACAGGAATCATGCCTAAATAACTGTGCACACTAATGTGCACACACACACACACATACTTTATTAATTTTCATATTTTTTGGCAACCTTTCCCAATCAGAGGGGAAATTTGATGCCAAGTATATGCTTAGACAGGGTCTGCAAGATCCACTATGGAAAAAAAATTAAATGGAAAAAAAAAAAGTCCTTAAACCACATCTGGAGCATTGTGCCCAGTTTTTGGGCCCTGGTACAAAGACGAACTCTGCTAACATCCAGCAAGTCTACAAAGGGCCATCAGGGTGGTGATGAGGCTGAGGCACACATGGATGAGGGCACATTGAGAAAAAGAGCTTGTGCAGCCTGAAGAAATTATGGTTTTGAAGGGGATCAAACAGCAACCTGAGAGCACCTAGCTAGAGATTACTGAGATGATGCAAACGGACTCTTTTCTCCATGGTAGAAAGATGAGAGAAAGACGTAGGAGCTGCAACAGAAGAGATTCAGGTTTGCTGTAAGGAAGATATTTTCCCACGACAGTCACCTGCTGGAAGACAGACTCAAAGAGGCTGTGGGGACCTAGAGGTTTTCAAAACCCAGATGGGTAAACTCAACTACTCTGCACTCAGTATTCACCCTGCCTGGGGCAGGAGGCTGGACTAAAGACCTCCCACGGCCACGTCTCACCTGGAAGGACAGATGAACATGCCACTGCTAAGAAAAATTAATATAAAGAATTCCACACAAATTCTGACGGGAATGGTTCTGCTCAGTGCTCCTTTCGAACACGTTGGAAAGAAAAGTCTGACTAAACAAATCTGAACAACTCCCTGCCTGGAGCAGGACACAGACCATGGAGATGGACAGACCACGAGACTGCAACGCACCAGGGTCAGATCCTCTGCTCAGCTCATCCCCATCGATGGAGACCGAGGAGATGGCTGTCTTCCCCTTTTCCAGACTTCCTTCTGTGGGCACCGACTCGCACGACACCAGTAAGTGATTAACGAGCGGCCAAGCCCGTCAGCACGCAGGCTGCGTGCATGGGCTCTTGCATGTGTGAGCTCTGCTCCCCGAGACTTGGCGGGGAGGGGAGCTGGGGGGAAGAGCGCTGACAAGCAGATGATTAATTGAAATGCAAGCGGGAGGAAAAGTAATGTCCGCTAAGACTATCAGGCGGCGCGAGCATGGGAAAGAAACTCGGAGACGCCGTCTCCGTCCTTGCTCCGCACGCATGGCGCCTCCCAGCTCCGAGCCTCTCGCCAGTCCCTTCCTGGCTTCTATTTTTGCAGGTGCAATTTCGTACTTGAAAATAACCATGCTGCACACGCACATATATATTTTTCCCCGCCGTCCCCCGGCTCATTGCACACGGAAACGGCAGCGATGGGAGAGCAAACCTCCCAGTCTGCAGCGCACGGCGGCAATTAGACACGCAAGCAGCTCGTTACCCCACGCCTCAGGGTGAAGGTGCCCACAGCCTGGGCTCCTTACACAGCCTGCACCTTCCAAGTGGCACAGGCTTGAAAAGTTACCATTTTGCCCTTAAATAATAATAAGAAAGAAAAACAGAAGAAAAGAAGGAAACAGAAGAGTCTGAAAGCTCGCGTCTGGCTCAGCTCCAACTGTTGCTCAGAGTCCATAAATTATATCCCAAGCATTGGAGCTGGCGTGATTGCAGTATCGGCAAAAAGGGCGAGCAAGCTTCTGTTTCTCATCCAACGCAAACAGGCTCAGCTTGGGTCACCAAATAAATAGAATGGAGATACAATGTGGTACACGCTGTTCCCCTGCACCATGGCTGGAAAGAGTACAGAAGGGGAAGATCACAGGAAAGAGATATCCTAGGGGGAAGTTTGAAGGAGCCATAACAGGATTTTCTTATGGTCATGGTCAAGGCTAGCACCCTGGGAATGTCCTGCCTTCAGCTCCTTCTCCAAAGAGGAGGACCAAAGAGAAGACCAAAGGGTCTTTCTGCAGAAAGGAGAAGATCCTGAGCTTTGAAGTTTTGGGTTGGAAAATCAGGGATGTGATCTTGCTGGTGGCCTCTTGATGTAACCATAGTGCAGATGACGAACACCAGATCGTTGGCCAACAGAGCACTGAGCAAGCGGGGCTTTACGAACACTAGCTAAAACATGACCCAAATCTGGGCTGCTAGAGCATGGTTATTACCAGCTTTTGCTTGGCAAGCTGATCCCCAGCCAAGGCAACTGGCTCGAGAAATTAACTTGGTGAGTTGTTCAGCACTTTGCTGCTCAGGTAATGAGCGGAGCTCTAGGCGATTGAATCGGAGGACTTCACGAACCGTTTGTACCATTGACATGGTTTAACAGACTGCTGTTTATGAGACAGAGCAGTATTTAAAAGACACATTTCTCTCACAGCCTCACATAAAATTTGATAGCTAAATAGCTGTAAATGCTACTGAAGTCTGACAACTCAAAGAGGAACCAAGGGTCTGTCATGCGGAGTATCCGCCAATACACCCGGCCCCGCAGAGCCAGCGAGACTTCCAGTCTCATAAAACTTTTTTTATATTGGAAGTGAGAATTTGTGCAGTGCATATGAACTCTCTTTTATTGGGCTGGTGTGATGCTGAGAAAATGCAGTTAAAGTTGTACAAGTCCTCCTTGGAGCACTATTGGGGTGCCTATAAATCAAAAGCTTTATCCTGGACTGGGTTTACTAAATAAACCCTCTTTAATTTGGGCTCGTGCTGAGCAGCAGGACCACAGCGGGAGTGGATGCCTTCCCTTGACACTGCCCATTCACACTGGTGGAGCAGGGCCAGCCCCAAGTGAGTGGTCTCTGGCTCATCTCTCCACTCTCAGAGCCAAGAAGAGGATACCAACCACAGAGCACCCCTCCGGAGCCCAGCACTGCTCTCCTCTCTCCTATTATGGAGTTTTTACCCTCCCAAAACACCCGCGGCCCCCCACACTGCTTCCAGCTCTCAGTCCCAGCCCAGCTGCTGCCCTGAACCCAGTCCAGATCCCTGTGCCTACGCAGTTGATTCCAAGTGCTCCTGGGAGCATCCTGGGTTGGAAGGACGACAGACCCACCTTCAGCACCCAGTGGAAATGGAGTATTTCCGAACCTTCACAAAGGTCTGGAGCGCTCTGGTTGGGGAGGAAGATTTGGGCCAGCTCCCTTATTCCCCAAAGACTCCTATATCTCCACTCTACAGCTGCATTAATTATTTCATCTTAGTCTGGCTTCCTCATTAAGCTAACCTAGACAGCCCATGGCTGAGTGACAGCAAGCCAGTCTGCAAAAGCCCAAGCCAGCAGTGTTGAAAACCATAGGCTTGACACGGACTAATATTACACATATCTCAAACACGCAATCTTTAGAGGACCTGAGGCTGCCGGCTGGACAGGCGAAATCCCACACAGAGCCGGCAGCACAGCATCCGGACCAAGCCTGGGTACAGACACCTCACCCCACACTTGGCCAGCAGGGCCTAGCCTGATGGTGGGAGCAAATCCCTCATGGATGCCCTGAAGGTGCAGGGAGAGGAAAGCCCCGGCACTGCTCCCAGTAGACCCGAGTGTGACACAAAACATCTGTGTCAAAGCAAGGGCTGGGGAGCACAGCTCCTCCGGCACTGGCTGAGGGACAGCCACTTCACTCCACTGATGTGGCTGTGAGCTCAGCTGATTTTGGCATTGGGCTCCTCTTGGGATGTCTGGCTTTTGTGGGATGTAAGAATGACACTTCAGGGCATTACAAAGATCCCCTTTCTCCAGTGCTGCCAAATCTGAGGCTTTTGTGTGAATCCACTGTATTTTGCCATCTCTACAAGCAAGTGTAGAAATACAAGCCTTCAACCCCCTAGAATCCTCCGGGGAGAATTCAAAGCAATGAAGAAATATGAGTTGTTTTTCCATGAACCCATTGAAAAAAAGAAAAAAAACCACGCTGAAAAAACCCACATTACTTTTCAGCCCAGTTTTGCCAGCAGTACAGGTCTTTTTCCCACAGTCTAAGGAATCAACACATTTTCAAATCACTCCTGCTTACGGTATTGAATATCAGAAAAAGATTGCCTTCCATTCAGCAGCTGTTTTGGGACACTGAGAGAAAAGGCAAGCAGTCTAAACTTAGCAAAACATGAAGAAAGGCTCTGATACATTTAAAAACTAGTCACAGGGACTGGAACAGGAAAGGAGAGGTCTGCAAGGGATGAGTGCAGAGTGTTTCAGGGTCGCAGCATCCTTCCACAGAACCAGTCTCTCATGGTAGCAGAGGGACCATCACAGCACTACTCCACTCCTACAGATTCTTGGAAAAACGTAGGGATGTGTTCTTATTTTCCCAGGAAAATCAGCAGTATCTCCTGATTTCCACACCTTCAGCCTTTGTGATACATTAATGCCCTGGCATGTCTGTGCTGCTGGTGGGGAGTGGGCAGCTCAGTGTGTTAAGAGGAAACCCAAGGGAGGGAGTAGCAATAGAGGACGGAGGATTTGCTGAAATAAGTTTGCCCTGAAGCACTGGAAGGAGATAAGCCCTCGTTTCCTACAGGCTTGTGCTATTTAATCGCCCCGCACCTCTAGCAATAGGTCCAACCTCCTCGAGCTCATCCTGGGTTCCTTGCCTTATCCACAGGGACTGGACCAAAACCCCAGAGCTTTTCTGAAATGAAGGCACGGGCCTGGACCCTAACTCCCGTGGTTTTCTCTGTCTATCAGACCTGGGTGCCACTGGCCAGCAGGATAGTGACCCTTCACCGGAGAAGGCTGGAAGTCCAGCAGACCACAAGAAGGGGGCCTACAGGAAAAGAGATAAGGAAGCCAAACTCAGCAGATACCAGCACTCAAGTTGGATCATGCAGCATGTCAACCCTGGTTGAATGTCCCCAGTGATACCCTTGGGCAAGGGATCAAAGCCAGGCACCTTGTCCTCATCCTATCTGACTCCTGGTCCCCAGCTGGCCCCCACGGAGGCACAAGAAAAGCCTTAATGCCATCAAGTAAGCAAAGAGCCATGACCACTAGGCTTCTAACAAAGACAAACTGCCTCTCTCCTTTCTCCCAGATTGCAAGCAGATGTGTGCTTAAATTACCTGCTGCTGACTGTGATGCTTAGCGAAGAGCCGTGGTCTAGGAGCAGAATGAAGAAAAAAATGTGTGAATTGAGGGAAGGGAGGATTAGTAAGAATTCAGCTGGCTCTGGGAGGGCAAAATGTCGTCATTGCAGAAAACAAATGTCACTTCCATCGCAAGACAAGCATTCGCGACAGCCAGCACTTGGGAAACCCTCACTTTGCTGAAGTCAGTGATGAAATTAAGAAAGTTCAGGGACAGGCTGGAGGGCTGGGTCTGGACTCCCCAAAAGCAATCGCTCCCAGCCCACAGCAAGCTACAGGAGCAGCCCTGCTACATGGCCTTGGCTTCATCTTCCAAAGTACCTCTTCAGACTGGTGTACCCAGCTGCCTGCATAGCTGGTACACCCTGACTCCAGACTGCTTTGAACTTCCTGACCTGGCTCCTGCCACTGTTGCCTCCCATGGTGGGCTGCGTGTCTTCATCCTTTTTCTTGACTCTCCCCAGAGATGTCACAGGAGCGCAGCAGCAGCTCCTGTGCCCAGGAGGGCACAAGCAACAAGGCCCCATATTGGCAGTGCTAAGAACAATGCTAATAGAGCAAAGGCCTGGAGAAATGTACCCCCATCATGCTGGTCCTCTGTGATGCATGAGGAAAATGGGCTCTGCACCACCTCTGCCCCTACTCAGAGCCTGCTTGCACTCATGCCAGCAGCAGCTGTACTCTCATGGGATGCTGCCCAAACCCTGCAGCTTCATCATGTGTCTTTGTACCAAGGGCAAGGCTCCAAGAAAGGACTCCTTAGAGAGCTGGGATGTGGGTGTAGCCCTGGAGAGCTGAGACACTCTGCTTCTTCTGCGAGGGCAGCAGATGGCTGCAAGGATCCCTGGTCTTTAGAAGACCATCCAAGGAGATGTCCCATCTGCCAGCAGCGTCCTGCAAGGCAGGACAGCATTTTGCAGACTGAGCCATAGAAATCAAGCCCAACCTGCTCCCCTTCCCCCTCGCTGCTCCTGGCTTGCTCTCTGCTGAGCCCTTGCGGGTCACACGTGGCGTCCCACTTCCCGGCACAGCTCCACCGGCTGGAGCAAAGAGCAGAGTCAGACCCCAAATTGCAGATTAGTGCGTTGGGTTCATGCACGGGAAACAAAAGATCGGAAATCTCTGAAGTGCACAGCTGGAATCCACACCCCGACCATGTTTTTGTGAGATATCACGTACATTTTTAAAAGCTATCTAGAGAGGGTTCTGCTTTAAAACAGCCTGGCAGCTGCTGCACTGACACCACTGCCTGTCACGCTGACCAGGGCCTTCAACTCTTCCCTGTCCCCCACAGGCCATGCTCATCTGTAGCCTTTAGCCTTAGGTTATGAAACAACTCAAAGAAAGGATTAAATGTCCTCCTCTGAATTCGTTCAACACCAGCTGTGGAGGGAGGGTGGGAAAGGAAGGACATGTGACCCAGAAAAATCACTGTGGGATACTACCTGCCAACACCCTGAAATGGTGGTCCCCCTGAGAGAAACCCTGGGATTCCTCTCCCCATCAAATGTATGGCCTCACAAAGTCACTGTATGGGGAATGCCCATGAGCAGCCATGAGCAGCATGTAAGATACTTACATGGCAGCATGAGGAATGTGGACTGTGAAAGAACTCTCATACCACAAATGTGCCATTTCTTCTCCCTTTGAAGCATCTGCAACAGCAACTATATGATGGGATGCTAAACTATGAGGCCATTCTTTGCCTTTTTCCATGTACCAGGCTTCCAGGCTAAGAGTGATCCAAGGCAAGACTGAATATCTTTGTGAGATGCTTAGGTATGCTGCAGGAGCCTGGGGGAGGATGTAATTTCCCTTACAGCTTTGCATCTCCTTATTGACTCCTCTTCCCATATCTTACACTGTCTGACTTGCAAGCTGACCCCTCAGCTTATCTCTGTAGGATGTTTGCTTCAGAGCTGCTCCTCTGTGAGCACTTCCTGCCTGCACTGCCAGCCAGAAGTGACTGGTCAGCCCTGCCTATGCTTGCTGCTTCCCAGGACTCCTCCATCCCAAAGCATCCTCCATGACAATTTTGCAGCAAGCATTCCACTCAGAAGTCGCAGAAAAGTAGCAGCTCCTCCATCTTCCCTGACCACTTCTTTTGGTAAAGGAGATTTGACACGAGACATTGCACTTTAAATTGAAATAATTACTTTAAAATCCAGTATGGAATTAAATTCGAACTCAGTGACACGCTGCAACCAGCCTCCCCAGAAAAGGAATAGTTTGGGAGCCTGTCTAGTGATTGTCTCTTAGGGATTGCAGAGAAGGTGCAATGAGTTGATGCCAGGACTCAGCAGAAACGGTGCTCTATGCACTCGCCATGATGGGACATGGAGCAGGACACCACACTCCCTCTGGAAAAAGAGTTACCCATCCATACAGTAAATACCAGAGCAGCAATATTCAGAAGTACAGCCACAGGCTCACCTCAGCACAGGGAAGAGCTAAGCCAATCCAACCTGGGACTGTGAGCAAAATCCCCTTCCAGCAAATGCATGGCTGACAATGAGATGCTGAAAGAAAGCGAGTCATTGAATGAAGGCATCTGCTTTTTCCAGCACATGCGTGGAGTTATTCTCACCTGAAATCCATTTTTGGACAACTAGTGAGAATATGCTGTTTCAAGTCAAACATGCCTCGGTCACTGTCCCAGGCAGGGAGTTATCTCAGGCTTTATTAATGGGGAAAGCCACCGTACTGACTCTCTTGCAGTATTGGGATGAGAACAGTGAGGAAGGAGGAGAAGCAACACCTGCTCTGCTTCTCCCTAGAGAAATGATCAAAAAAAAGAGCAAGATCACTGCTCACAGCCAGGCATGCCCAGTTGTTGCACGGACAGTTCCAAGCCCAGGCTGCCCTCCCTCTCACACCTAAGATGGGAAACCCATTAAACACTGCAAGCAATGAACCCTCTGCTGCTGCTCCCTGGAGGCACTTTCATGGTCAACTTGAGGAAATTGTTCCTGATATCCAGCCTAAATTTCCCTTTGTTGATTTTCAGTTGAGCAGCGGAAAGGTGGGAGCTTTAATGAGACAAGTGGGGCCACTGGAGGGGAAGGAGCCGTCAGTTTGAGCGAGGCAATGCACAGAGCTGTGGTTTAAGTGAAATAGCTATTGCAAAAAGCCCAGAATCCTACAAACTTGGGATGGAAAATGTCTATTAACTTTCCCAATGGACTAACATGAGATTGTTCCCCCATTTTCTAATGCTTCTCCCAGTCCAGCTATTTGATTGGGACCAGAGCTCTGCAAAAATATGAAGGGTTCATTCTTTTTTTTTTTTTGTTAGGAATTTCTGCATGTGGAATAAAGTGTTGGACTTTATAGCCAGATTTTCTTTTTTCATGCAAGGGCGAAGTTTTGCTGTTTTGCTTCCTCACACAACTTCTGACTTCTGCTCTGCAAACCATGTGTCCCCACCACCACCCTGAACCCTTCTGGTGTATGAGTCAGGGCATGATGTGTACAGCAGCAAGTTACTACTAACTTGTGTTTGAAAACAAGAGATTTTGGGGGTGAGATATGCAACACAAAACTGCAGACAACTGCTTTCTCGGATAGAGCTACTGCTCAGCAAGGCATCACCCACCTCATGTGCTTCCTCAGGAGCCCAGCATGATGCTGCACAGCAAACAGGCACTGGGGGAAGTTCACTGGATGTGAACTCAATGCCATCACTCACTATTTTTTCCAACTCTAATTGAGGAAAAGCCTTTTCGTCATCAGGTGAGACACTGCAATGCTCACAGGAGCGTGCCTGGGATGTGCAGATGTGTGAGCAAGGGGTATATAAAGGAATGATGGTGCAGCCAAGTGGGTCTAGCGTGATATCCGTTGCTTCCAGCAACTGGGACATCGGGACCTAAAAATCCAGCTTAAGAGATGTGATTCAGCAAGCAGAGGAACAATGGTTGAGTCTGGGCCCCTCTGCTGAACAGCATCAGCACTATATACCCTCGAATCCCAAAACCAGGATGGCTGCTTTTGGGAGGAAACAAAGCTCCCAGGCTGTGCTGCACCACTGTGGGCAGGGGTTTGCCCAATGCAGCCAGAGACCCCTACAGGATTACAGAAATAGAGGTATCAAAAGAGCAAGACCTTGCAGGGCTGGACTAACTAACTCAGCCCAATTTGCATTAATTGCATGGCAGTAGGAAGGTGCTTTTCCACTTCGCTTTTACAGGCTTGTAAAGGCAGGCTCTGTTTTACTGGGGAGCTGCTACCCACAAGGTTTTACCAGCAGAAAGGAGAGGGGGGTGTTCTTGGTGGTGCTCAGTGAGGGGGTTAGGTGGACAGGAGCCCTTCCTTGCACCAATGTTGGGTCAGAGCAGTGCACTGCCTCCCGAAAATCAGGACCCAACTTCCCATGCAGAGAGGGGCAGAAGGGTTGGCACATCCAGCCACAGGCATGCACTCCCTGACACTAACACCAGGTTTTGGAAGCTTGTCAGGCAACACATTAACCTGCTGAGTAAGGCAGCCCTGGAGTTTCCTCTCTGTTGCCCTCACAGTGCTCTTTGGCATCACAGCAATACCATTGCAGGATAAGGGTTCAGCACACACCGGCTGCAAAAACTTCCATAAGAGAGATCCACACCCAAACATTAAAGAAAACCTACCTCACCCCCTCTGGTTTTAGCAGCAGGACAAACCTGAGTGAAGGCAAATGATACTGAGATTTTCCCCATTTACTTCCTAAACATCAGGCAAGGGAGCACATTGCACGGTACGTTGCAAGTTTGGGATGTGGCAGGACACCAACCGCATTTTATGTGTTGCAAAACCACCTCCTCTGTGGCAGCTGAGATTTCAAAGCATACACCCCGACCTTGGTAATACTTTTTACATATTGAGTCACTGCGGACACTGGAAATAACAGGGGGAAAGGGCTGGGATTTCAAAGATTTTAATGCATGCCTGGATCTGCTAAGAACTGGGACAGCCCCAGCTGCCAGCCCAGCTCTCTAGCCCTCTGCCACTCTTTATTATGGGCACCAGGTGGTGAGATTGAAATGACCTGAGGCAACGTAAAACACCGGCACACCCCAGTAGGCAGGAGGAAGATTAGGATTCAAAAAAGGATGAGGGACAGTCCTCTGACATGACCTGTGGGTAGCCCTAAGGGTGATAAGCATAGCCAACTGGGTGATTCCCCACTTTTTACTAGCCACCTCCAATGAAGGATGGCTGGAACAGAATAGCTCTTCTTTTTTTCCTTCTAGAAAGAATTGGGACAGGTTTGCCTATGAGGGTAAACACCTCAAAAACAAGGGAGAGAGAAGACTCAATAGAGACCCTTTTCACTGGACGGAGCAAAGATAAATGGGCAGATGGACAGGAAAAGAGAGGAATCCTTCTCACACATGACATCCTACCCCATCTGGTCCCTTCAGGCTGACCCTCAGCCAGAAGGTCAACACCCCTGAGACACTTTACCAGATACATGATTTGATTTCCCAACTCTCTCCCTTCTCCCAGCAAGGGAATAGCAGTCTCCTACACCCCTGATTTGCTAAATAAAACACTCCTTGAAGGCTCCTTGCAATAACATTTGCACAGAAAATTGACATTCTTCCTCCTCCCATCAGCCCTGACACTGTTTGTTTGTGAGTTAATAACTTGAACGCTTGGCTGAGCTATTGATCCCTTCTCAGAATGATCATTTTTTCGTCCAAAATACACAAAAAAATAAAGGAATGAGCTTGAAATGGCAAAATGAACTAAATGCTTGCAATGTGGCCCCACTGGTATTGGAGGCAGATTCATGTCCATCTCAGATACTTGTGGTATCCGCTGCAGACACAACTGTACAAGGTTGGATTTATTTCTATCCATGTCAAGGAAGAGAGGTTGCAGCTTGCAGGTAGAAAGTGAGCTTTTATGACCCAAAATTATCATTTAGCTTTAAATATTCATTACCCAAACAGGGCTTCATAGAAGGATAGCTGGTATACACAGGTGTCTGTGCTAGAGGTGTCCAGCAGCAGCAGTGTGTTGGTACCATCACCTTTAGTTACAGGAAAAACAGTGCTTCAGAGCCCCAGCTTCCCAGCTGAAGGAGAGAGGGTAACACCAGATCGGTCCCTCCATCCAGGACGTGGTGCTCTTTGGGCTTTTGTTATATTAGATAAGACCTGGTGTTCCAAAAGCAGAGCAAAGCTCCAGGTTTCACCCAGTCCCTTCTGCCAGCACTCACTTGGAAATAGATCCTCCTCCAACACCAGCCCTTACAAAACCTGACTAAATGAGGCAATGAAGGCCTCTGCAATGCCCTCATCCTCCTTAACTACTCCTGTACCAGCAGGGCATTGCACCACCTCTCCCAGGGGAATCCTCATCCATGGCGGTGTTTTCCTTGGCAATCTGCTTGCATGGCTTTGGCTAATTGTTCTTCAGACTGCTCTTTTCAGGAGAGATTTTCATGGCAAACAGTCAATTTTTCCCAAGTTGTAATTTTTTTTTTCCCCTTCAAAGCCTTTGATGTCTGGGAAAGTAACAGGCAACCTCAACACACGGCTGAGCATCAGGCGAGGGCTGGGAAGCACTAAGCGGAAATGCATTTAGTTGTCTGGGTCAAAAACCATTTCCTTTGTTAAATGATTATTATTGTTCCAAGAGGATTTCAGTGGGAATTGAGGGTGCTTAGATAGATGGATTCACAGGTTTGCTGAGCTTCTTTAAGGGTCTCTATATCCTCCACCATAATTCTACATCATAACTTCCAACACCAATAACTCTTCTATGACTCCCAACAGATATTCCTGTGCCTTCCAAAGCAATAACTTCTCAATGAACTCCAGACCTGCCAAATCGACTGTTTTCCCCCTGCGGACGCCTGCTTTTTGGCCCTTCTCACTGCCCCCCTGGGAATCTTGACCCATTTACCTCTCCTTCTGGTTCCAAGCCCAGCGCAAGGGGAGATGAGATCAGAAAGCGATCTGCCTCGGACATCAACAAATAGCTCTGGCACTAAAAGCTTTCAGTCATCTCCCATTTTCCTGACTGCTCTCAGCAGTCGAGGATCCAGACCTGGACCTGCTTGCACTTCTGAGCAAGCCTTCCCTCATCAAACTCTGCCCCTTCTCATAAAACTCATTTCTTCCCACCCATACCTCAAAATTGCTATGAGTGTGTCACAGGTCTCCCCCGGAGAAATTATTTAGACTATTCACTGGGGCTAAAGAACAAACACTTGAATAAGAAATAAATTGTTTTACATTTCTTGCGTTGCCAAGCCTCCCAGTTCAGCCATAAGAGCATTGTGCCAGGCACAGAGGCACAGAGCTGCTACCTCTCCATGCACTTGATCTTAATGATGTGTTAATTAAGCTAAGGTTAGAGCTGCTCATTACCTTATTATTTTTGGTTCTATCACAGTAATGCTCAGTGGTCTCAATCAAGAACAGACTTTTTTTTTCTCCCCCCTCTCTCCTTTTAAGTCACAAATTATTTCAAGATCTGGTAAAAATAAATGCACACAAGCAGGCTCTGCCCTTTTTCAGGGGATTTTGCTTTGCACAGGAAGAAAGGTTTCAACAGTATGTTTGAATCAAAAACGAACATATGCAGAAAGGGAAGAATGATATGCATCAAAAGTTACGCTTTTTTTTGTTGTTGTTGAAAACAGGGTTTTTTGAACACAGAAAAACCCCAGAAGATTAATCATACAGCACTGGGTGCTGTATAGAGTCAGTTTGTGCTGCAGAGCGAACATTGAGCAAGGTACAAAGCTGCCCAAAGGAGGACAGAGGAAGGATAAGTGATTTGACTCCACTTTTAGGCTCTCCCATTGCTATTCCACTCTCTGACCTTCAGACTGCTCCAACTGCTGGGGCCAAGCATGACCAGCTGCCTCTCAGGTCATCCCCATTCCAGGAGCACACAGAAAGCAAGCAATGCTTCTGCGCCTGAATAAATAACCAAGATTTAAAAGAAGACACTAAATTTGCTGGACAGCATGTTAAAGGAGCATGCCCTAGTGTAGGTCTCCCTGTGATAGGATGCCCTCATGTGTGTACAATGAGTTCTCATCAGTCCCGTGATGAGCTGCCACAGGCATAGCCCTTACCTGTCCTGGGGAGTGGGGACCAGGGGGACCAGGAGCTCTGCAAACCATTCTAGCCCAAAATCCAATGAAAACCAGGAGGCATAGGCAGAAGGGGAATGCCACAGAGAAAATCTGGGCAGTTCCTCTTGACACCAGAAGAGATGCCAGTGCTCATTCTCAGGGGGTGATGCTGCTGCCCTGGGAGACTGGGAATTGCCCATCTCCATTTCCTCCTAGTCAGGGGGAAGTAAGCCACAAAAAATGTAGAATCACAGAACCTTAAGTTTGGAAAAGACCCCTTATATCACTGAGTCCAACCACTAGGACCTCTCAGTGTCCTAATGCAGGAGGATCCAGTGCTTCTAACACTTCTAACCTCTGACTGCTGTAGGTGCCAATTTCTCCTTATGAGTATACTTAGATGTCAGTGTAAGAATCCCACCAGGAAGACAGGCTTGCATCACATCCCCCAGCTGCACTCCAGTGCCCTGTAAATGACCTGGCTTTTGAAAGATGCCATCACATCCATACTATCCAATTACTAGGAAACAATTAAGTCCATGATGGACCTCAAGACCACCATGAAAAAATGTGAAAGTAACCCACCTGTTCCCACAGAGCCTAGTTTCTGCAAAGGATTTGCAACCCAACTTCAAGTCCTTTGTCAAACAGGAGTCAGAACTCCTCTTCCCTGGTTGTCAGTCAAATTCAGCCTATGCCATTTCTGGTTGCTTCTGAAAACCACTCAAAAATGTCATTAAGAAACAAAACCTCTAGAAACTGTTAGTGATTCCCCACCCTGTGCCGAAATCATCACTTCCCTTTGCATTCGGTGCTGCTGTACTCATGGGGAAGGAGCTGATTCTGTCCCACAATTTAACCCTTGACTTCAGAAAACCTCCAAAAGGGAGAAAAAAGGCACCCTTTCAGAGGAGTAGCCCATAGGAAAAAGACTTTAGGAAGGTTCAGCAATGCTTAAGCAGATAACAGAGCAGAAATGGCTCCAGCAACTGTGGCAAGAGAGGACTTTTCTGGGGAGTGTGGTGTCTCCTAAAGCAGCAAGTCCCGTCGACTCTAGTTTTCCAAAGAGGTCTCACAGCACAAAGTGATGCAGGCAGACACACAGCAACTTACTTGGAGGCTCTGGTATCCAGGCTTCGAGCAGGAAGGCGCTGCACAACTGCACTAATTATCTGCTGAACATCTGTCTCTCCCCTACTATCGCGGGGTCGGAGGAGTCCTCCTGCATAGCCGAGGATTAGCACTGGAAAGGATTTTGTTGACTGAGTGATTTTGTACAGGAGGGGGAGAGAAAAGAATTCTACAGATTCCTTCAAAGGGGGGTGTTTCAGGGAGAATCTCTTGGAAGAAGGAGAGGAATTTGTGCTCTAAATCAGAGATCTTGCTGGAGCAAGAAGCAGGAGCTTGCCGTGCTGTGGGCTGAGGGATTTAGTCCTTAGCTCCAAATTCGGGGGAGCAGGAGCTTTGCCTCTGTGGTCCCACACACTGCAAGCAACATCAGGGCATCTGTTACAATCCAGAGGGTTCTGGATTGTAATCTTCCTTGTTCCAAAATCCCTTTCATATTTCCCTACAGCCAAAAATGAGACCGCAGAAGACTAATGGAGTGAAACTGCAGAGGCACAGGGGTAACAGTGCATGTTTGGGTTCCCCTTGATCTCTCCATCCACACTTGGTGAATTGCAATCCTAGTTGGAAGCTGGAGCTGCCCTTCAACAAAGCTGCTGGATTTCTGTAGGAGCAGAGCCTGGGGCAGGCGGGATAAGTCGCCAGGGTGGGGAGAGCTTGAGCAGGGCTCCTGTAGCAGGCACCCAGCCTGCTCCACTGGCAGCAGAGGTTAACTAGCAGAGACCAGTCCGTTGGTGGCTTTCTAGGGACTGCTTCACTTCCCTGGGACAAAGGGGGACTCCCAAGTTCACCAGTGGCTTCAGAATTTATTAATAAAAATAATAAAACTTTCAGTTGTGGTGTGGTACCCAGGGGAAGGTGTGCATCCTTCTTGCTGTCCTGGCCAGGATGCAGTTCTCCCAAAACACCTCTATATCCAGGGAGAGAGGCAGCAGCACAAAGGATCTAGGACAGGCTGCTGGCATAAATCACCCCCTAATAAACTGAGGAGACTTTTTTCTGGAGAGGCAAGGGAGGTGATATGGAACTGCAGGCAATGGAACTGGGTGGAGGGAATACAACCTTAATCTTCTAATCTTCAGTCTGCATCCCCCCAAACGTGAGAGGAAAAAACTGCCCAACTTGGTGGGACACCCACTACCCATGTTAATGAGGTTTGTGGAAGTATGTGCAAAAAGCCTGAGAGAAGCCTACAAACCAAATTTGTGGAAAAGAGAAGTGAATTCCCCACTGTTTAATTAGTACAAATATCTTGTGAGCTGGGAATTTTTTTTTCCTTTCAAGGCCATCAGGGGCCAGAAACTTGCACAACAACACAAACAAAACGTCCCTTAAGATCAACTGGTGCTTTTGGCCAAGCAGAAACAGTTGGGATTTCCAAATATGGCCCACGGGAACAACAGCCCAGGCATTCTCAGGAAGCATCTCGGAGCCTAAACTGTCTCCCAAGAATAAAATCCTTCAGTCCAGCATGACAAAAGAGCCATTGCACGACAGTCGCTATCACACAAGTGGGCAAATTAAGCAATCAATCAAATGAGCAATAGCTGGGAGAAGAGCGGTACACGTTGCACCAGCAGCAGGAGGACAGGGCTGACCTGTGATTGCCTCTCATCACACGTGGGCTATTGCATCCCTTCTCCACCAACACCACAGCAAGTGGGGGTTCCTTTTTGGTTTTGGGTTTTTAATACAAGTTTGGGGAGTGGGAGCCTTTCTTGGAGAGAATACAGGTATCCAGCAAAAGCATTTGTTTTGGACTCGGACACCACATAAATCAAGGGATATTCCATGGGGACGTGACAGAGCAAAAAATTAGACGAAGAATTTGCCAGACAGCAAGAAACGAGCTAGAAATTGTTGCCGTCTCTCCTGGGTCAGGGAGGGAATCCTGTCTCAAAGGCTTGGGATTGTGTGTGTGCCACCAGCTTCACATAATGACGTTCCCTGGGGCAAAAAGAGAAGGAAGACTTTTTAAAGTCACCCATGACTTCCTGTCTTCCATCTCTTTTAATTGCTTCAAAGGACATGGCCACTGCCCCTCCATGGACCGAAACACCAGGATGTGATTTTTGGAGCCCAGCTGTGCCATCCTGAGAGCAGGGCTGAGCAGCTGCTCAGCACCCAGAGGCTTGGATATGTTTGCAAATAGATTGGGCAAATAGCTGCATGTTTGTAAGTATATTTTAAAAATCAGATCCTGTTGGCAGGCAACTCTCAGACAGCAAGCGGGGCCAAATCCCATGAATAAATTGCTTGGAGCGAGTAGTTTGACGCGCCATTATTCATAACTAATGCAGTCCTAGTAAACAGAAAATGGAGGCCAAATCTGCCTGTATAGACACCAATGACCTCATCTATTTTCACCCTATTTACTGAGCAAAATAGGAGCTGAAGAGAGTTACCACCACCCTCTAAAAGTGGAAATGGAAGTTTTGGAGGAACAGTATTCCCAGTGGTTCCAGAGTGCAGCGGGAGTGTGGTGAGCAGGGACGCAAACTGAACTCAGAGTCAGAGCAAAAATTTAGTCCCCCCAGTGCAAAGAAAGAAATAAAGCCAACCAAGTCCCTCTCCCATCTCTGAGCAGCTCTTGCTCAGGGTTATGAAGAGCACAGTTTGCCTGAGCCAAGAAGAAAGGCAGAGCCAGCAGAAGGGGGTACAGCACCCATAGAGCTCTCCTCCCATCTCCCAGCCAGCATTTCAAAGCAGGTTATGCAGAGTTTTTTGGGAGCAGGCAAGCTGCAGTGCACTTCCCAACCTCTCCATAGTGAATTTCTAAGCAAAACAAACAAAATAAATGAGGGAAGTGAGGAGGGAGCAACAGGCTGTCTCTCCACCCAGCACAGCAACTGCAGGGCTGCTCAATTCAACCATCGAACAGTTGGTTACAGCAAGCACAAGACACAACACTCATGGTTGTTTTCATTCAGAAAAAAAACATCAGAAGTCACTGCCAGGGCTTACTGCACAAACAAAACACCTATCCTGATTGCAGATGGAAAGGGACCTTTGTGAAGCGCAGGTCTGCTAACGCTGATGCAGCTGCCAGAGCACCAGCTGCTTCCAAGAAGCCGTGAGGCTACAAACCAGAGCAGACGTGCTATTTCTGCCACATTTCCTATGTTCTGTAAGAATTACATTTGTTTCAATTTGGGCAACACATACGAAAATTGTGAACGTGGCTGTGATCACTCTTCCCTTGCTTCCTTTCCCAAATAATGCAAATTTTAAAGGCGTTTTATTTGCAAGTTGCTTTCACCTTGAAGAGGTCAGCTCAGCACCTCCAGAATTTACCTTAGGGAAAACCAGAGCCATTGACCTGAAGACTGCCATGTTCATCTCAAACAAAAAGAGAAATACTTCCTGTAAATGACAAAGAAAATCTATTACGCTGCTTACAAGTTTCAGCCCATTAAAAAAATTGCCCTGATTTGAATCATTGACTTTTCAAAATAAATACTATTCTTTCATCAATAAGCTCAAAATACAAACTAACCACAAAACTCTTTAGAAAAAAAAGAAACATAAACATGATATCTTTACACATTAATAATGTTTATTGATCTAACTGCAAGCGTATATCCTCATCCATAATTTTACCATATCACACATCAATAATACTTTACACTTTTTTCATATTAAACTACGCTATTCCCATGAAACCAAAATCCTAAGTATTCCCCTAAAAAGGCCCTTGACATTTGAATGTAGAATGGTTGTGTTTCGAAGTAGTAACACTAAGAGCACATTTGGTTATTCAGACTGGCATTAACCATTCATAAAGTGAATGGGGCAGAGTTGTGGGCATGTCAGCAAACAGAAACACTTTTAATTGTACTAAAACCATGGGAGCTTTCTCTGTCGCCTTTTGCTATCACACTTCTCATGTCTCAGCCCCTGAATTTATTAAGCCAAAGCAGCCTGGACCAAGAGCAGCACTGCCAACTCTCTGTGCCTCTTTGTTTTGGACGAGCCTTAGCATATAATCTGTTTATTAATGCTTTGAAGAGGGGCTGAGCAGCGAGGAGGAAAAACTGGCAGATGATAATATTATTTAGGCTAATCAAGAATATGATGGATAGGGGAGACCATCAAAGTGAACGGCAGTGCCAGGCAGTAAGGAAGCACGGCGTGATGATAAATGCAATGCACCTCATGCTGAAAGGGAGATTTTGAACTAATCACACACATTGCTGCAGCCTAAATTAGCTGAAAACAGCCAGTAAAGTGATGTCAGCCTTTGTTCTGTGGCCACAGCTAAAATGGCAAACAAAATGTTAGGTGATATATAAAGGCCTAGGATTTTAAAATATGTGATACTGTAAATAAACAGTATGCCCTGACCCGCAATGTTTGGATTAATCCTGGATATCCTGCATAAAGAAAAGTCAGGGGAAAAGAGTATCTGTTCAGAGATGGGCAATAAAAGCAATGAGATGTAGAGAAAGAGTAGAGCTTGTGACTTTAATTTACAAAGGAGGCGGGTAAACAGGAAGAGAAAGGAGGTGCAGGAGCAATGAAAGGGAGCTGACAAATGCTCCTTGAATATGGCAGGGGCAGGAGAGTCCACAAAACCAAAAAGGAGACTTCAAGCTGCTTTATTTACACAGGTAGCACCTGGTACACAGCCAGGTCTTGGGCTATGCCGCATCCAGGCATTCCGTAGACCCATGACCAGGGTAAGCTGAGGACTCAAATTAAATGCTTTCATTTCTAAGAAGACTCATGGGTGTGTGGTGACACTGGGAGTGGGTGAAGGAAGGGTCACGTAGGAAAAAGAGCACCAAGGTCAAGGGAAACACCACCACAGTCAGCATGAGGTCTAATGAACAAGACCTGTATCTGGAGAGGAAAATGCAACCTACTGCCTATGACAAGGTGCTCCTGGATGGACAGAGGCAAGGATGAACCCATGCCCTGCAGCAGGCAGTCTCTCATGGGCACCTCTTAGGCATATTTAGGCATTTATTGAGAGGGGTTCTCCCTCTTTTTGTGTCTCCCTCAACCCCTGATGAGGAGTACCGCTTCCAGCACATTAGGAACACCATGTCCACATGGCGTTTCAGGTGCTGCTGCTCATGGTGAGGTAACTGAGCTAGAGCCCCCACCCTTCCCAACACCACTGGGATGCTCCTCAACACTGTCCTCCCCACATCCAACAGCTGCATCCTAAAACCACAGTTGCCCAGGGGCAGACGGGCAGACACAAATCCTTGTGTGTCTCTCCATCTTTCCCCTCCCTGTTTTCTGAGGTCCGGTGATTTCCCAGCTGATGAACACATTACCACCTCATTCAGCAACGCCTCGGAGGCGCTCACGTTTCAGGCCCCGGCGAGAAAAAGATGAAGTATGAAAATCCCTTTCCTTTCCAATCCAGTCCTCCCAGCATTGGCCAAGGAGCAAACACAAAACGCCTCGGAAAACACACAAAAAACACCGGACGTGAGAGGCCATGCCGAAGTCGCACCATATGCAGGTGTCAGGGAAAAAGGTCTCCCGTCTCCCACGCCAGGCTGCTATCTCCATCCCACAAAGCCTTCCCATGAGGGGTTAATAGCTGAAGAGGATCCTTTCCCTCCATTGGCTTGTCGGTGAACTGGACCATGTGGAGAAGGCGGAGGATTTGCCCAGCCATGCCTATCAGCACCAACGGGTATCTGGAGATGATATCTACTCTTGAGCTTTTGAATATGTCCATGCTGATGTGGAGAGATGCACATAGAGAGCCCCTACCAAAGTATCATGTCATCATTCAGCTACAAGTGTCCTTGGGAAAAACACAGTCCCCTCTCCCTGCCCTCAGAGCTGCAGCAAAGAGAGAAAGGCACCAGGTCAGGACAGGAGTTAAACATTACCCCCCCATGGCACCTCCTGATGCCATCCCTGCCGGCAAGCAACTGTTGGTTTTGGCTTTTTCAGGCAGGGTGCAGCACGTTAAAACCAGTAAGACACACCAGGAGCTTGTCCCACTTATGCAGTCAGTGGCTCCAGAGCCCCCATTCTGCAGTATTGTTTAGGAAATGTGAGAAAAGCGTCCACAGCAATGATGGACAAAATGTTGGTCATGCTCTGGCATAAGGGAGCATGTCAGGCAACCTCCATCTTAATCCAAGATCCTTGGGAAAAGGCATCTCATGCCGATGATGTTTCGCAGTCATAGTCTCTTCCCTGAAAGGGTTTTTGGAAAGAGAAGGGGTTTACAGCAATTATGGCACTGTTCCTCCCTTTAACGTTCTCACAACCTCAAGCACAGCAAAAAACCCCACAGCTCTGCTCCACACTGGTTTTTCACCCCATAAATAGAAATGGGCTGATCACACCAAATTCGTGCAGGATTTCGTGGAAACCGCAAAAGAAAATGGGACAGAGGTTTGTTTAGTGGTGTCAGCCCAGTCCTGCCTCTTTGACATTTGCTCCAAACCAGTGAACTGCACAGCATTTGAACTTTTGTTCAGACAGATAGGCCTGTGTATTTAGAAATCCTTGAAACTCATCCATCTGCAAAGACAGCAACTCTCGATAATGCAAAAGCTCTAGCCGGGATGCTGAGCTCAGCAGATCTCTCTACAAATGATTCCTATTAAAGTAAAAAATTACAATGAAAGCTTCTATTTGACAATCCAAGCCTGACACAAAAAAAAAAAAAAAAAAAAGGGAATTAAAAACCCCATAATATGGTTGTGCCAGCCAAATTTATAGACCACTGAGGAGCTCTGGGAAGGCATTGGAAGACCTGTTCTTCATTGCCTGCCTGATGCCCAAACTCTCCCAGAGGAAGGCACTCTCCACCACACCCTGGACCATTCTGGTGCAGTCATCCTGATCGGGATCTGCTCAGCAACTCAACACCTCCAGAGATGGAAACCCCAGCCGACTTGGCTGCCAGTTAGTTTGGACATCCATCCGTCCATCCATCCACCTTTTCCATGAGGATCCTCTCTCCTGGCACCCAGCCTGAACCTTCCACATTGTGGTTTACCCCCAAGTTTTACTGCCCCGGGGACACAAGGTTTCCTGGGGAGATTTTTGCACCTCTGAAAGCTTACAGCTTTTTGGGGTTTCCTGTTCTCCAGACTCAACACTTCCAAAACCACAGTTTTGGGGATGTGGGACATGCTTAGGTCCCTGACTGCTTTGTACACCACCAATAACAGGCAAAGACTGAGAAACCCCTCACAGGTGATCAGTGCAGCCACACACCAGCACTGGTCCTGATCCCACCAGCAAGGACAATGAGTTACAGCTACCAGGACCAAAGGAAAAACAGCCATCCTAACTAAGAGCCTGAAGATCACCTGAGGCCAGAGCAAACTGCAGAAGAGCCCTTACTGTGATTTCCCCAAGTGGGGCAAGAGGGTGGGATGTGCTGGGGAGACATCACTGGCAACACGTCCCCTCTCCCTCTCTGCACGCCAGGGCAGCAGCATTCTCAGCTCCCAGCTCCCTGCCCCCCACAAAGCCTAAACCAGCAGATTATCACGTTAACGCTTCAAATGTTTAATTTCCTGCTCCAATTACATTGGTTTTGCAGCAGAGAGGCAGGAGGGGGGAAAAAGTAAAAACAAGCCTGGTGTTTCTAACTAAACCTAGAGCGACCCTAAGACCACCAGGTTTCCCTTCATCTCCCTGGATGGGGGGGTCAGTGTTCACTCCAGCGAGGTGGCTGGATGTAGGCATGGGAGCCACCTGAGTGCCAACCTCTCAGGCCAGCAGAGGAGTCACTCTCCATTTCACAGCTAAACTGAGGTCGGTTTCTTCAGCAGCTCTGTCGACCTCCAGAAAGAACACTGCAGAAACATTTGTTGCACGTCAAGGAAAACAAGGCAGCTGGTGTTTGCAGAGCCCCAGCTGCAGAGAGGGGCTGAGGGAGCATCAAGGAGAGAAAGGGGATTGGGTAGGAGGAGGGCAAAAATAGTGCTAGTAGGGAGGGAGGATATCAGACTGCAGGGTAGCTATGGAGTGAAAAATGGAGGAATGAAAAGCTCAAAGGGAAAATGAAAGAAAGGGAAGGCAAGAACATTAGAAAGGGGGAAAGATAGTGGGGAGAAAGAAGGAAAGAGCGCAGAGAAAAGAAAGTGAGGGTGTGGAGAAGGAAAGAGAGTGAGGAGAAAAGCACTCAGGAAGCTGCAGGCTGTGGCTGCATGCAGGCTCCAGTGGAGCTGTCTCTGTCTGGACACTCCCCTTGCCACATCCATGGGGTTGCTCAATCCTCCCCAGAGGAAAGGAGAGGTCTGGAGGAAAAAAGATATCCCAACCCAGGTGTCTTGCACGACAGCAAGCCCAGCTTGAGTTGCTTTTGAGAAATATTAAAAAAATAAACTCATCCGCGAGCAAATCGCTCAGCCTGAAAGTCTTGCTGGCTGCTTACAGGGAAGCATGGGGCTCTGGAACTCTAAATCCCACGGAAAACGCCCAGTGTCAACTCTGCATCATCCCAGATCCCCCTGGGGGGAAGGCAGACCCTACTGCCCTCAGCTGGGCTGGGCCAGGGGATCTTGGTTGCCCGCAGAGCCAGGGATGCTTTCCCCTTGGTGCCTTTCCTGGAGGTCGCCCGTGGCTGCCGTTATTTATAGCCGGCTGAGTGCACACACTGCACTGAGCTCACCCGAGCACACGGGGAAGGAGGCGAGGAAAAAGGACTGACCTTGGGGTCAAGGCCAGAAATAGCCTCCAGAGGCCAGAAATAGCTAGTGCCATGCTCGGCCCTGGTTCTTCGAGAGCCGCTGGATCGGAGCATGGTGTTTCCAAGATTTCGGCCCCAGTCAGGATAGGATTGATTTCTCCTTCGGACTCATGTTCCTCCATAGCTGCTCTCCAGCTCCAAAAATCTGACGGGTGGATGGAGCAGGTGGGAAAGGGCAGGAAAGCAATCCAGCGGTGGGGAGGGGATGACTGACCTCCAGAAAATGTGCTGGAAAAGCAAGGGAGGCAGGTCGCGAGGAGGGACGGGTTTCAGCACCTGCTGCGGCAAAGCCTGATGCTGACCTGGGAAGGGGCGACACAGGGGAGCAGATTCCAGAGGATTTTGGCAGCTTGCAGTGATCAGCATGCAGCTCGATGACTCCTTTGGGTGCCTGTGAGAATCTCAGCACATGAGATCAACGTGGACAGTGTGCAGGCACGAAGACCATCACGTGTGCACCGCTGTCCCGCCAGGGAGCCTGCGAGCAGCGACAACTGCCCCCGTGCCCCAGGCATGCATGGTGTGGGCACCCTCCCCACCCTCTAGGCGTGTGCATGTATGAACACACGTGTCTGTTTGCACATGCAAACACAAAAGCCTGGTGCATGCTGCTGCATCTAGCCCACTTACAAAGGACTTTCCTGGCTGCCCTGGCAGGACCTGCCTGCATACGCCCTGGATCCCAGCACGCCCACCTTGCTCCACGCTTGGCTGTGCTGGAGTGTCCTGCCCCAAGGCAGGGCTGGATGCTGCTCCCAGGTCAGGGAGCAATGACTGAATCCTTCTTTCCAGGATCACTGCTGGTTATGGAGACAGTGTGAGACCAGGGGAGTAGGAAGGTCTTCCTCCAGCACCAACCCCAAAAGCTCAGTCACTGCCGGAGAGAGACTTGAATTATTAACCCTCAACTACCACATCCAGGGCCTAACACTTCAGTGGTTAAGTGGAAGATGAAGACAGACAGGGGAGTACGGTGGAGCCGGTGCAGAAGGCTGAAAGCCCTGGGTGAGCAGTGCTAGCCTGCTGGCTACCTGGTCTGCAAAAAAAACTGCCTCAAGTTCCCTGCAGAGATGAGATCCTCACTCCACACGGACCAAAGAGGAGGTTTGAGCAACTCTTCTCCCAACCACCCTGTGTTCTGCCCTCCCTGGAGAGCTTCCCAGCCATCTCCAGGGTATTGAGGGGGCGATGCTGCTGTGACTGCATGGCACTTCTTCACTGCACCAGAAAAAATACAACCTGTCCCTTCCATAAGGTCTCCCTGGGTGGCCACTTCCTGCCTGGGCCCTGTGGCCACAAGGCCCTCAACCCATGCAGCACCCAAAGGCTGAGCTACAGAAAGAACTGTCTCTGGGCTTTTTTTTCTGTATGGTTTTGAGCCATGTTTTGGATACAAAGGGAAATCCAGGGCCCACCTGGTCCTGTTCCCCCGCTGGACCACCACAGCACAGCAAAGCAAAGCACTAAACCAGTTCTGTGTGCTTCTTCCCAAGAGCTCTGGAGGATACTTTGAGCACCATCAACTGGATCACCAAACGATAGATATCCCCAGCGTCAGACATGAGAAGAGACAACCCATTGCTCCATTAAGACCCTTTTCTGCTTAATTTTCTGATGTGGATGATGTTCATTGCTGCTCTTGGGTACCAGTTGTGCAAACGCACCTGCAAGGAGCCAGGCAGGGCAAAGTTGACCAGGTAGGAAGGCAGCCCGGCGAAGTCTCCCAGCCCAGGGGGATGTGTAGCACCAGACAGGCCTCAGCAGGTGGCAGCAGGTTGTGCTCACACGGCTGGGGAGTGAAAGAAGAGCCGGAGAAAGCAGAGAGGAAAACCAGTAAAATAAAGCATGCTCTAAGCAAGGAGTTGAGTAGAAAACACACAGCACCGGTCCAAACTTTCCTGCCTCTTGCTAAAATACACACTTAGGCAGGTATTTCTGGCAGATGGCTTATACAGGGCTAGTGGACACAGTTCCTGCAGGTGTTACCCATCACTTGCGGCTCTCCCATACTCCTGTGGCAGCTTCGCACACGGGTGTGCGGGGTGGCCTGCCAGATCCACTTCCTACTAAAGTGGCCCAAGGAACCATGCAGGCAGGTGCTGCCACAAGCACAGAGGTGGTCTTCAGCCTGTACCAGCTGGGGGAATTCATCTGTGCAACCATGCCACAGCAAAGCCCCATGATCCAGCAGGAGGTGTCCCTGCCCATGGCAGGGGCGGCTGGAACTAGATGATCTTTAAGGTCCTTCCTAACGAAAAGCATTCTGTGATTCTATGAAAGCCCCTTCCTCAAACCCATCCAGGAGTAGATGTATCCCCTTGAAGCTTCTCCTGTTTGCAACATGCCTCCAAGCCCAGATCACGTCAGCCCAAAGCCCCAGAGAGAAAAGGCTTAACAGTATCAGCTCCAGAAGAGCCGTGTCCCAGTGGAACCTGGACAGCAGCAGGGAGATTTGTGTATGCACATCTGGGGCAGAGCCAGTCCAAGGGAGCCCATGGAGACCTCCCTGCCAGTCCAGCATGTAAAACTCAGCATCTGGTCCCGAGGAGGGTTGCTTTTTTTTTGTTTAACAAACTACTCTCCAGCCTTGTAAGGCGAGTCCCCACAGTGCCCAAATAAGCTGAGTATTTTTGGCAGCTACCCCTGCAGCCTTGGACTGGCCTTTGGGAAATGCATACCCTGCAGCCCTCCATGCCCTGGTAATTGAAGAGGCTGCCTCTTCTCCGCGCCAGAAAAGGGATTACAGGACACGCTTAAGGGCTTGAATTCATAACCTTCAGCGTCCCCCGGAGCTGGAGACCCTCCCACCTGAACCGCGGCAGTGGCACCACTAGCCGGCAGCACTGCCAGCCGCGTCCATCCCAGGCATCCAAAGGGCACGACCAGTGTTTGGGCTTCAAGCTGGGGCAGAGCATGCCAACCCTCTGGGCTGCTCACAATTAGCCGCTTTTGAGGCTGCAAGGAGACAAATTACTATAATTTAACAAACAGACTTTATCTTAAAACGACTGCCTTACCCAACACCTATTGATTCCTGCTCCCCTTCCAAAGAACTCACCACAATTAAGTTGTCACATCCTTAATGCCCACGTAAAAATGAGTCAGCTCCCGTGTCTCCTTTAAAACCTCGTGTGTGCAGGATTACAAAACCCAGCTGCCGAGTTTCCTTTTTACTCCTGAATTAGCCGGAGATGAAATTTATCTCAGTGGTAGACAGCAGAGCTTTTATCTGCATCCCTCTGGCTGCCATGCAGCTTGCAGACAACTCATGTCTTACCTTTTCTCTTCCAAACTGCCAGTGGTTTTGTCCCCCACAGGCAGGGCATTAGGGAGGGCAGAAACTCAAGTTTTGTGGCTTGAAGCCCTGCAGAGCTGATCCCTGGCTGCTGGGACAGAAGGGCGAGCTGCAGAGAGGGAGTGCAGTTGGTAGGACCCCATCACCCCAGGGGCCTGGCACAAGGATGCAGTGGGATTTCCTGCCTCATGGCCTGTCCCTGCCCTGCTGGGAGTTCTGCTTGCCTGGGACTTGGGCTGAGCAGCCAAAAATGCATCACATTAGCATGTCGTGACTCAGCTCCCCTACTGCCAACACAGACTGAGTGTTGATGACACCTTTACCAAGCACAGGAACAGCAGCATGAGTCTCAGGAACACAGTGTGTTTGCAGCTCAGAGGGGATTTTCTTCCTGAGAGCAGGTGAGGTGAGTGTGAGAGTTGCTTTTTCCTCCCTCAAATGGCCAATTAAGCCGCTGTTTTAATACCCAGTTGGGGATCATCACCATGCACGACCATATTTCTCTTGCTCCCTAATGGAGCAGCTCAGGAGTTTACAAGTTCAGCCAAGGCTGCTCCCCTGGACCCTCCCAGGGACACCGTGGAGCAGTCAAGATGCCTCAGAGGGATGGAAGGAAGGTGAAAAACCCCTGGCCATTCAGTAGCATCATGGAGTAGGATTGATTCAGTTCTAGGACAGCTGAAGGTGCCAGCAAATCCTGAGGTTTTGCATTTCCAGCGTCCCAGAGCAGCTCAAGAGGAGGATTTCTATCCCACTGCTGTTCACCAGGAGATGGGAGGGTAGAAAAGGGGAAAGACATGACAGAAAAATAGCAGCAGGGGGAAAAAGCCACAATGAGACCTTGATGCCAGAGATTAGGAAGGGATCTTTACAGAGATTGGGGAGCTAGACCTAATTACACGCCATGCACTCTGGCAGTGAGCCACCAGCTACCGTTCGTTTCACGACTGCAGCAGATAGATTTGATAATCGGTGCCACGTAGTGGAGATAATCTTCCCCTCTTCGTCTCTGGACACTTATTTTGCTGCAGGGAGAGTTGCAGCCAGCTCTTCAGAGAGCCCTGCACCTGTGTGCAGAGCCAGGAAGGCTTAGGGGTACAGATACAAGCACCCAGACGGGTGCTGAGCCCTGCGATAAGAGTACACAGTGGTGGTGCTGGTCTCTGGGGGCCCCCAGTGAGAGCATCCCACCCCAAAACCTCCTTGCAAGAGAGGACTCTGCCCTCTTCACTGGTGAAGCCAGTGACATTTATTGATAGTGTCCCCGTGAGGCAGGCAGGGGACTGAACAGATGCATAAGAGAGGATCTGCAAAGTATCATAAAAGCAAGAGGAAAAGCCACACTCATAAAATACCAAACACCAGGAGTTAATAGGGGGCACCAGGGATGCCATGGCTCTCTTCTCCGCCCTGGAAAGACCTCGAAGGAGTTCAGCATAGCAATTTTTTTACTGCATGGAACTCAGGTATCTCTTGCTTGTTTTTAAGGGGACAAAGTGGCCCCCCAGCAGCAGGGCTGGTTCCCCACTGGGGCCATGGAAGGGTGGTGGCAGGCAGGGATCAGTCAGCCCCTTCCAACCCCCACCTCCCATCCTCTTCAGAACGTCAATCAAGCACCTGCCAGCACAGCCAATTCACTTCCATTTGGAAAATTAAAGAAATAAAATGAATCGTTTGCTTAATTTGAAAGGGTGGCAGGAAGCAAAGATGCCTTGGGCTTGTGCCAGCGTGCAGATCTCTGCCACTTCTAGCTCAACCGCAGGATTTCACTGGGGCAAACATTAGCCTGTTCCTCTTCTCTGTTTGCTGGACCAAAGAGCCCTTGTCCAGGGGGCCACAGAGGCTTCCAGTCTGCTCCCACCAGTCCCTATGCTCCAAAACTGGGCAGTGGTGGGCAAGCACAGAAGTGCTCAGGGCAGTGATGCCCCTCTCCCCCCCGCCCAAAACTACATCTGAGATCCATGGGGACCAGCTGCCCCAGGAATGCTGCCCCACACGTGCTGGGAGGGCAAAACAGCCAGGATCACTTCCTCAGGGGCATTTGGGGTTTGAACATTGTGCCTTTGACCTCTTTGACCTCTGCTGGTCCCCTGCACCCTTGTGCTACAGCACAAGGCAGGAATGAGGGAGCAAAGGTGCAGGTGAAAACAATAAGAGGGCAAACATGCATGGCAAACACCTCCCAATGTTACATCTCTGCATCCCTATGGGCTCTACTGTGGAAATGCACACCACCCCCCAAAACTTTCATGATTTTGGGGACATTACAGGCAATTCTCCCTGTCTCAGCTGCTCTCAGCTCTTGTTGGGAGCTGCCCTCATTCTGGTTCTGCAGCCCCACAGCCTGTAGGACTCAATCCTACTCTGTCCCAGGAAAGGGAGAAGGATCAGGAGGGGACCCTGTCCTCCAGCTGACTCTTTGAGACATAACTGAACTCTGGGCTGTATCCTTCCCCCTCCCCAATGTGTCCTACTGACTTGCAAGACACAAATATCATCTCATTGCTTTTTCCCTCTCCCCCCCGCTCCGCCCCACAACAAAGGCGAATCCCCAAATCCCAGCTCCTTCCTGCCAAAGACATGTGCACCTGCAGAGCAGCTGATGCCAACATCCAGAGCAGAGCCAAGCACAACAAACGGGCTAAAGAGCCCTCACTGCACAGAGACCAGCTTACAAAAACAACTGTATTTCACCCAGACTCTATTAAACTGTCCTGGGTTATTGCTTCGTTTCCTTTCCCACCACTGAGGATCAAATGAGATTTCTGTGGCTACACAGAGATGCTCACACATCTCTACCTTCAGCTGCCCCTTCTGTGCTCTGTGCAGGGTGAAACCCACAGTGGCACAGCGCAGCTTTGCATGCAAACAACTTCCCCTCTAAGATCATTTTGTCACATTGGGGAAAAGTACAACTGCCACATTCCCGCATACAGTTATGCAATGGGGCACCCAAACTCTTTGCAAGAGCCCAAGGAGTCCTGCATGTGGGGGTCTCCCTTGGAAAGCCTGAACAACGGGGTTGCACAAGCTTCCAAGCCAAAAGGGACCAGTGTGATAGTGATACCAACCCGCACAGCCCTACCATGTCCTGATACTCTTCACCCCCACAAGCTCCAACCCCGCTCTCTGTGCAGCAACTAACACAGCATTAACCAAGGAACAGGACACTGTTCCTTTCCCTTTCCCTGTGAGCGTCCCTCTCATTTTACCTTCGACTTTCTGCGTTTTCCTCTGGTAGACTTAGAAAGCCAGCTGTGAACTAGGCTCCTTGTTTACAACGCAAAGGATTTAAAAGCTGCACAGGAGATTCAGGGCATGGCTCCCATTAATTTCACCAAGTTGTACACATCTAAGTTTCAGCCATCAGTTTCTAACAAAAAAAGAGGCTCACTTCAAGGCAAAAAATAGCCAAGAAAAAAGAATTTTACTTCCAGAGGCTTTTCAAAATAGAAGCATCTGAAATGCAACAATTATTGCAAGGACTCAGCAAGCTTTGCAAACACATAAGGGCCTATGGAAAATAAAATCACAAGAAATTTCCACTGCCTGTCTTGTCCCACAGTGTCTGTACAAACACACACACACACACACACACACACACACACACACACACACACACTCTCCCCAGCTCAGTCATCAGCAGTGGCTGGAGAGGAAACACAGAGAAAAAGTCCAAGAAGTTTAATGAACTGTCACAGCTTAACAAACTAATCCCTGCTTACGCTCACCTCATCCCCAATGAGAGGCTGGGGAAAAAAAAAAAGTGCAACATAAGGCAGCTATCTCTTATCTGCTCCATTGCTCTGCAAGGGCAGAGGATTTAGCAGAGGGGCTCCTGGGTCACAGTGAGGCACCACTTGCTCCTCCACAAGGCACAGCTAGAACTGAGCAAATACCTCACAGTGATTACCCATCACAAGTTTGCGTCTGTTTTCCATAAATATTTCAATTAGAGGTAAGAGATGTGCATGGGAGCAGGACATGGCTTATGGAACACTCATGGAAAGATGGCTTTGAACTCAGACATGAGCATGCATTGAGTACAGAAAGACTGTGCTTCTCATTCATGGCACTGGACTTGTCCTCTGCAGAGAGCAGGACCGCAGCTGAGCAAGCAAAAGTGGAAGCAGAAAAAAAAGCCTCCTGCTTCCACCAAGCCCTCTGGGGAGAACACTGTGTCCCCAGAAAAACCTAAAGTAGGAGCCACTGGCACACCAAGCTGTCCTCCATGACACTGCAGGGAGCCCAGCACCTTCATCTCAGTGTCCTCATACTTGGAAGACAGGATTAGGTGCCTCACCAGCAGCCAGAAACAGCAACATGAGGCAGGTTCCTGCTGGGCAAGCTGCTCCTGAGAGATGTAAATACTTGCTGGCAGGAGGCACTGGGTAAATATCTCGCAGCAGTGCAAACAACAGCAAGTAGCATTTTCCTGGTAAAGCAGCACCCAGGCTTTCAGTCAAATCTCAGGGCTATATTTTCTTAGGCCCTTTACTGAGCCATCAAAAGGCTTTACCTCTCCCACCTCCCTTATAAACATTCACACACACACACAACAAGCTTCTTGTCTCCAAAATCTTCCCCGCCCTAAGTGAACTGCTTCCTGTCAATTCCTGGAGCAGAAAGGGGAGAAGCTCATCATGTGAAATATCATCCGCTCCTGACCAGCAGGTCCGAACTTCATAAAAAACAGTGCCTGCACACAGCAACACATTGTCAGAACCTGGGCACTGTTTCAGAAATGCCTGCAGGACAGCTGGTACCAAACTGGAAATGACTGCAGTGACACCAGGATATAGGTTTAGTTGAGCAACAAAGCCTGGGTGCAGATGCTTAATCAGCTGGTAACCCTATATCTCAGTGAGAAGGTGGGGTTTGTTTGGTAGGTTTTCTTTTTTGAACTAGGTAATGTTTTTCTGATATGGCAAAGAAAACCTTGGTTCCATCTGATGCTGGCTTGCTCTAAAGTAGTGGAAATACCAGCTCTAATGTCAATCTGTCTCACATGGGTGCCATTTTGTCTCCCTTTCTGTACAAGTTTCTAGGAACAGGTTAAAAATTTTCAAGAAAAAATACAGTGTACAGAACAGCAAAAATAAGAAGGAACTGGAGAAATTGGTGGTGGTCCCCCAGGGAGTGGTGAGAAGGTAGGAGGTTAGGTCACACAGCACAGATTTGCTTTTCACATCCTCTTCAAGAATACATCCAGTAGCTTCCGCTCAGACTCCCATCACTGCTAACACAACACCCCCAAGAAATGATTCTCTGCAGGAAAGTAAGCAGGGTGATGGGATCTGCTGCCAACCCTTACATCTCACAGTGGGAGAGAGGGGAGACCGAGAGGAAATGAAAAACAAATCCTGGAGCCGGTGATGTGCCGAGGGGTGGCTTCAGCATGGTGTTATCTTTGTCGGCAGGGTGGGCTCTGAGGGGGTCACCACGGGAGAGGGGATTAAGCACTCACATCCAGACATGCCTGCACAAAGGCAGGGGAAAGGGGAAGCTGCTCTGAAAACCAACAGGAGGGCAGGTCTCCCTGGGATGGTTGTATCCCTGTGGATTTCAGGGCTGGCCAAAGCTCTGGTGGAACTTGGAGAAGACGAATATGTTGGTGGTCTCCCTGGCAGCCAGGCTTCCCACAGATGAGATAACCCCATGCCCAGGGAAGATGCCTACCTCGTCTGTTGCAGCCTACCTGGCATAAGTGAAGGGGATGCACACAGAGGAAGAAAGGGAAGAGGAAGAGGTGAGATGGTAGCATTAAAATATAAATGAGATGAGACAGCTCTGTATATACTTTTAAAACTACACAGATGGGAAGCCACAAGTAACCAGGTCCACACACACCATTAGCACATCACTTATTAACCACCCATTAATGAAAGGGCTGCAGATAGCATGGTCCTGTCTTCTATCATTACAATACTTTTCAGCCAATCCTCCTTCCCTCTCCAGTTTTATTCCAAGAAATTCCTCTGAAAGCTAACAGCCAAGAGCTGCACCTTAATTTCTCTTTTCCTTTCTTTCAGCCAAAGTTTTAAAAGCAACAAATACAAACAGAAGCAGCTCCACAGCAAGTTTCCATCTAGTTCTTTTTCCATGCAGGCCTCACTGCCCAACGATGAAAGCCCAGAGCCCCTTTGGAAACTCGCATGAAGCTTCTCTCTCCAGCTCTGCCCACAAAAGCACATTGAAACACCTAACATCTTTTATTCCAGCAGAATTGTTTGCAAACTGAGCCCAAGCCCCCTAAAACATGTTGTGTCTCAGTTACTATTTGCTGAAGAGCTTCAATGGGCCAGCAAGTTACTTACAGAAGTATTTGGTTTGCCCCCATAACCTTCACAGCTGATGGCTTCTCATGCTGTGAATAAGGCACCTAAAGAATAATTCTGCATTGTTGTAGAAAATAACAGCACCTATTGCTAATATGTGTATCTTGACATGAGTATCTATACTGTCCTTTTCTCGTTTCAGAGAAGCAAACTGCTTTCTGGATTCAGTAATAATTTCAGCAAAACCACAGGCACAAGAGATGCAGTTTTGGACTAAGAAAGCAGCTCATCACTACCCTATTTATAAAACGTATTAAATATATGTACAGCCATAAAAGCACCACCCCCCTATTTGTACACATACCACTTTATCTGATCAGACCTCATAAAAAACCAGATGCTATCTTGGAAAGCAACTTCCTTGGGAAAATAAACGGCCTGTAGTAAATCCCAGGGCCAGCACTGGCAGCTGCCAGGGCATGCTGTCTGAGCCAGGCTTGCCACTCTGTGGAGTCTCAGGACAAGTAGGGCAGGATTAATGCTCTCTGCAAAGCAGGAAAAGAACAGAGAGAAGCCATGAAAATCTCACAGCGACTGCTAGCAGGAAGCCGGGCTTCATGCTGGGGTTTTGGGGTGATGGAGGAAGCCGAGCAAACGAAAAAAACCCATAACCCACGGATGTCAGCAGGCTGTCAGTGTCCCGGAGGCACCGCCATAAAATCCACACGCAGTTTGCCGGTCGGCGGGAGGGCTGGGGAGAAAGCAAACAACGCGCCGGGTGACAGCGGAGGCTCTGCGCAGGGAGGCTGTCAGCGCCCTGGGGTCGCAGAGAGCCTCCTGCCCCGACAGCCCGGCTGCCAGTGAGCCACGCCAAGTGGGACGGGAGCAACTGCTCAAAAAGCGTGCGGGGCAGCTTTCCCACAAGGCACGGAGTGCCAGCGCCCTTGAGCAGCCAGGACTCGGCTGCGCCGTGATGCCGTCGGTCAGGCAAAGAGCGCCGGCGGGATGACGGAGGGTCAGCCCTAGCGCTTGGATGATCGGTGAAGCTTCCCAAACTCGCCGACGGAAATGAAAGTGCGCTGAGCGCAGAGGGATGCCTGTCCCGGATATTCGGCGCAGGGAAGAATGTGGAGTTCTTGGAGCGGGCACGGCCACCCGCAGCTGTGCAAACAACCCCGCTGAGAAGGTGACTTACCTTGGCCCCTGACTGAGATCGCAGACCCCCCGCTTCCAGGAAGGCTTTTCCCTTGCCCAAAGACGGGACAAGCAAAGCTGAGGGCTGTTTCCCAGCGGGAAGCTGCTGTCTCATGGATCAGAACATTGAACGTGATGTCTGGGGTTAGGACTGAGCTCCGATAGCCACTGTCAGCCTGACCCAGCCCAGTACACAGCAGTTGCTCCTTGATTTGAATTTATCCCCACAATGGAGGCGAGTTTCTTTGCCAGCAGAAAAGCAGCGACAGTGGCTGCAAGGTGAGAGGGCTCACTGCACTGCTCAGATCTCATCCCCCACTGCAGCATCCCCCCAGCGCTGCAAGCCCAGGATGGATCCCACATCCAGTTGGATGGGCAGGAGGAATGCAAGGCCCCGATCCAGGAAAGCACATGCTGATCCATCAGCACCCGCGTACTCCTGACCCTCTCTTCCAGGGGAAAGTAACTTCAGATGATGAGAGAGGGAGGAAGGCAGAGTGATCAGCATCAGGTCTGAGAAAAACAGGACACCCCAGCACAGCCTGGTCAGAGCCATATTGGAGAATGACATTTTGGAACCTGGATGCAACCCTGAGTGTCAGCAGGTCCCAGGGCAGTCTCCAAAAGATGGTCACTGCAGGCAGGAGAGGAAGAGAAAGGGACAGTGAGAGATTTGGGAGGTGTGAAGCATGCTCCTGGCTCCACCACAGCTTCCCAACCAGAGGTGTGAAGCACAGGAAGGCAGAAGGCACTCTCAGCTCTACCCTCCCCACCTTCAAATATAGGCAAAATACTACTTTCTCCTTGCCTTCCCAGACTGTCTGCTGTGGGTAATAAATGAAGTCTGTAGGCCCTACAGTAAAAAAAAGATGGAAGAGTTTTAAATCCCACAAATCCACTGTATGTTTCAGAGATGGGGGTAAGGAGAAGGGGAGGACCCAGCACAATCTCTAAATCTTTATTTCCCCAGGGTCCCTCAGCCTGTTTCCTCCCAAGCCTTTGTGCTACTTCAACCAACTTTTATTTTTGGAAAAGCAAACCAGAACAAATGGCAATAAATATAGGCAGGCTTAGAGGGAAACGGCTGGGATTGCTCCAGATCCTGGCAACGATCTCCTGAACGCTGCTGAAACCCCGGGGCCCATTTCTCCCCAGTGGGAGATGCAGTCCATGGTGGGAGGTGTGGAATATGGTGGAAGATGTGGAGAATGGTGGGAGATGGCAGCTCCACTGGACAATCCTCCTTCCCTGGCCAGGGAGCAGCTTGTCCAGCCCTGGCTGGGAAGGGGTTCTCCCCAAGCTCCTGGGCTCAGTGTGACTTTTCACCACGTGCAGCTATTTGATCCAGATGGGCAGAGGAGGTGAAGAGCAGCCAGGCTGTCATGGAGCAGCCACAGCAAGGAGGTCACAGGTCATTGTGGCTCGACCTGGGGGATGGAGCCTGGTCTGTGGCAGCAGAAACCAACCACCAGCTGCAGCGGGCTGGGTGGATGGGGGCTTCCCTCCCCAATATCCCTGGGAGGGGAGAGAGATGTTGTGCAACCCTTATGCTTGGCTGAATTCAGACTTTTCAAGGTTAGGGCCAGGGATGCTCTTCTATGACAGAGCAAGTCAGTGCAAGTCAGCCCCACAGCCACACAAAATCCGACTGCTCTGAGGGTACTTGTATCACATGAATCTACATCTATGATGTTTTCAGCTTAGAGAGCTCTGAAACCCTTGCCAACGGTAACTAGCAATGGATGAGAATCTCAGGCAACTAGTGCCTATTGAAAAAAAGTGATAAATATTCAGGTTAATCAGAAAAATAAAAGTGAGGAAGAGAGGAGGACCCTGCAACACTCTGGTTGCTGCATGCATGAGAGCACCATCTTAAAACAATCCAACAACCAAGCCATCACACACAGACCCAGCTGTAATCACACCAGTTTCTCTTCTCAAAGCTCTTCTACAAGCTTTGAGGACCCTCCAGTAAATGGCACACTAAAGTGTCTGCTCAAGATGAAAGAAATTGAAACATCCAGAGCCCAAGAACACAAACCCTTTGCTCAGCTGCAAACCTGGCCATAGGGAAACAGCTGACCCACAAACCCAAAACCAAGCAGCACATGAGCTCGTGGTCATCCTTTGCTCACCACTATACCTTCAGCATGTCTTCATCTCACATCTGTGACAGTCTCCCTATTTGCCTTCTCACCTTGGACTGTATAAAAGAAGTTGTCAGGAAAGGAGAAATATGTCACATACTCTGAGCCCACATTACTGGCCACAGCTCAAATAATACCAAATACATGTGTTTCCTGAACAGGACAAGATGAGTGAAAAGAGCACAAAAGAGTAAGCCAGGCCACACAGATGAGAAATGGGCAGGAAAAAAGACCAAAAAGCCACACTCTCAGAATGGGTTTCAGGAGACGACTTTGACAATCTATACTTTATTCCTGGAATAGGTTGCCCATAGAAGATGTGGATGCCCCATCCCTGGAAAAGTTCAAGGCCAGATTGGATGGGACCCTGAGCAACCTGGTCTGCTGGAAAGTATCCCTGACTGTAGCAGGAGGGCTGGAATGAGATGATCTTTAAGATCCTTTCCAACCCAAACCCTTATGCGATTTTATGATTCCAAAGCTAGGGGTTGTCCCCTACCATATAGGCTTTGGTTAGCTCTACCCTGGGGCCGTATACCCTTCATGACATCTGTTTGGAGCTAAAGCAACCCCCAAAGTTACCCCTGGGGAGCTTCTCAAATTTGTCCCAGGCTGCCAAGATCCCACAGTGCCATCTGTGGGACGATTCCATCCAGCTTTGACTTCCATGGAAGAGGCATGCCACCTTGGTGGTGGCAGAGTCACCCGAATCTGTTTTCAACACAAAACAAAGACCAACCCCCCCGCCCCAAAACATCCTCTCCTCAACCCCCCCAAAAAACCTACCACCAGAGAAACACCACCCAGCCGCTATTGTAGCAGAACAGAGGGTTAAAGTCCCAATTACAGAATTGGAAACACAGTTACCCAAGAGAAAAATAAACCAATTACAAAAAAAAAAAAAAATCCAAAAACACAATTCCAGATTATATTTAACACTAAAATTCCTCCTTAAGTGCTCCAGTGTCTCAGCCAGTTTGCAGGGGAGGAGTGGGGACTGGCAAATTAGCTCCCCCCAGGGCTGCTTCCCCCTGGGGAGCTTTCCCAATTTACATTCCCATTGTGTTCTTTAATTAGTACATTCCTATAGCTTTTCTGAGAGTCCCAACACTTCCAGGGCTGTGACAGTACTTTATAAATAATAAATTGGAGGCAGTATTCACTGTACCCTGCTTCACTCCTCCCAGCATCCCAGTCCGTGTCTGGCAGCTTTTGCAGGGACCACACACAGCCTAGAGCAACCCACCACTGCCAGCCCCAGAGGTGGCCTTTTGTGGGGACATCAGTAACTTCTTTTCCATCTTCCCACCTTGCAAGACTTATCTGGAGCCCTGCTTCCTGCACAAGATTCTCCCAGGTGAAATATTTGAACTTTGTGGCATCCCCATAATGTGGTTTCTATGTGAGTGAGAAGGGCTGGGAGGAAAGTTGGGAGAGCGTCCCTGCAGCCCTTTGGCTGGCCAGGAGCTTGCCCAGAGGCATCACTGGAACAGTTAGTCTTTAAGATTCAGGCTCTACTCAGAGCCATCCCAAACCCAGCATCAGTGAGCACAGAGAATGCTTCCCCTCCACACGACAACACAGGCAATACCCTCCAGTCTAAGATTTCTGGCATCCTAGGGACGCATGAGCTACTTCCTTAGGGACAATAAAAGGGGGGAAATTAATTTATTCTGCAGCACATCAGCTAGCCTGTGCCAGTAACAGAGGCTAGACAGAGCCCAGGTTCCCTCTCCACTCAGGAAAGCCTCCAGTGCTTTCAGCCTCACAAAGGTTTCACCCAGATAACCCTAAAAACCAAATAGAATAAAAAGCCCAAGGTAAAGGAAAGACAACTCAGCCAAGCCATTGAATCAGAACTCCAACCCAACATTTTCCCAGGTCTCATTCGGGATGATTTATGAAGGCTGACACCATCGTTAACCTCTGACCATATCCCCCCTGCCTGCAGGGCATTTCACAGCCTGCCTGGGACTGTCCAGCAGCAACGTGGGGAGACGACTGAGTTTTTATCTCCCCCGTTATCACCATCAGGTGCTATGAACGAGACCCAGTGGATAATCTTACCTGCAGCCACCCAGTCAGTCACTCCACTCGCCCTCTATCCCGGGATGAGCCCTGCACACGGCAATGTCGCTTGCTGCGTGCTTGCACACACGTGCAGCCCTGCCTGGCACAGGCAGCAGGCACTAATAACCTGCCATTTGCAACCCCATCTGGTTCTGACATGTCCATTATTCAAAGGCATTTGGCAAAGACACTGGGCAAGTCATATGCAGAGTCCGGGTCAGTTCACAAGCTCATGAATTCCCAAACTATTCGCTGGCCGTGCTGGTAGCCAAGCTGTGAATAGGTTTCTGGCAGATTTGAAAGGAGCTAATGTTTTCTAAAAACACCTGCCCTCAAAGGCTGCAAAAGCTCACAGATTTCCATCACCATTTAAGATGCATATCCAGCCCTCCCTGAGTCTCTAATAGAGACTAACAATAATAGATTTGTCAGCAACTATACAGCATCCCCTATTTTTCATCAATCTCATGGGAGATCAAGTGACACCAGAGTCCCCGAGCCAGGGGTGCAAATCTCACCTCACCTCACCCTTCCCTGCCCACCCCGGGCTGGAAAAACAGCAGAGCATAAGCAGCTCCTAGTNTGCAATTGGCTGACTTTGCTTCAAGCCAAACCCAAAACCAAGAATGATGCCCTGGGAGCAGCAGTAGCCTTGGATGCTCCTGATCCTCCAGCTCCTGCATCAGGATAATACACCAGCTGGAGCCTGGGGGAAGACCTGGAAAAAGCACGCTCAGCACCTTTATTTCCAGCCAATTCATATCATGCTTTGCTCTCCCGTGACCCGCCAATGCTTGCTGGTTTGCTTGCCTGTGCAAAAACACAGCAAGCTTTTCCCTCCTGCCCCAGCTGCCTCATTGGTGCAAATCCCCACTTCAGTTTGCTCAACCAGTGGGCAACCCTTCCCTGCTGCAAACAGCAGCCCACCAGGCTCCCTGAGATGAGGCAGCATCACACACCCGCTTGGAGAAGAAGCGGGAGGCACAGGCAGGGGAATATGAGACGTGATTTGCTCAGAGACAGCTCTGTGCTTTTGGCAGAACTCGAGGGCATTTGTTTTGAAGCTGTGTTTACATGCCTTTGATCAGACGTGTTTAACTTTTCTGGTTCATGACAGCAGCAAAACAAGTTTGATACAAGGGTAATGAAACACATTGTGCGCCTCTACATGTAAACGGCTATAACAGGGCTGCGCACATCAGTAACTCAAACTGGAGGCGGTGTGGGGGGGAGGGATGTGTGTGCAAAGACAGGGAGATGCATCATGGTGATGCCAACTAGTTAAATATATAAAAAAATAAGCACTAACCCGGTAACAACAGCTCAATCTCAGCTGTTGGAGTTGGCCAGTTGGAGTCTGAACTGAGCCCAGTGCAGAAGCAAAACTCTGTCTACCATCGCAGGGAACTTTTCCTTAGCAGATAACCAGACATCATGGCTCAGGGTTTGCTCACAGCAGCACATCAGGGCACCAGTGTGAAGTAGCCCATGGTTTTTCCAACCTCTTGAGGTTCATCAGCAACTCACAATGTCAAGAGCCATCTTCTAAGGAATGCCAGCACAAGACTGGAGAGCAAAATGGAAAGGCAGCTTCCAGAGAAGCTCCTAGAATAGCTGCTCTCCAAAATGCTATGGCACATCTGGCACCATTACCAAGGCTGTATCTACATACATTTAGACCAACTGGATCGCTAAACACCCTTGTCATCATTTCAAGACTCACCAGGCAATAAGAACTCCTTCCCAGCACAATACAGAAAGGTAGAGCACTGCCTGTATCCTTACAGCACAGGAGGACAACACCAGAGCCATGAGCATTGTCGTAAACTGGGAAATGCTTCCTGGCACTGCAGTGCAAACAGCCACACCTTGAACTGCTAACACAGCCCCTGCCGTGGAGCAAAGCCTCAGCACAGACCAGGGGTTATTCCTACAGGGCGGTTTCTATGCAATAATCCTATTTTGAGACACAGAGGAGTGTGGATGACCCAGCCTCTGCTAAAGAGCAAACCCAAGTATGTTTAATTTACCAGCACAAAATGCCAGCAGAGACTTTATAGTATAGTCCCGTGCTGCCCATGCTTCAAGATGAGAGATGCCACCATCTCTGTGTGCTTAGGGCAGCAAATGAGCAGAGCACATTGGCACAAGAGGTTTCCTAATGGCATGCCACCTCACTATGCAACCTGTCAAGCCAACGCAGGCTTAAGCAGTGGATCTTAGTTGGCAATAGTGGGGGAAGTGAATACTCAGCTGTGATAAATATTTAACGTGCTTTTAGTCCTGAAGAAGTGTAGCACTGAGGCCATCATCCTGTAAGTGAAAACCAAGGCTGATTAATGGGGGAAGGTACTCCCATTTATGGGAGGTTAGGATCAATCCCAATTCTCAGCTATTTGTTGAATCTTTAATGCTCTTTTTCGATAGCAGAGTTCCTTGGTGAAGGGCAGCATCCTAATAAGGCTGCTTTAATGGCAGGGATGTTAAGGGGGTATAAATAAAAGACCCCTGTGAAAAATAAACAATGAGATAAAAAAGGAAGTTTTCATGTGGTCACTGCATTTAGCTGCCTTGGAAAAAGCAGTTTTCAGGTCCACACTCTTCTCTGGAGAATAGATTTACTTCTTTTGGAGCTTTTTCTGTCATCTCAGAACTGAGCCCAAGGTTACCCTCCAGGCCAAAGACAAGCTGTTGCTCTGGGAAGGAGGGAGCATCAGTACCAGCCCAACAGCCTGTGTCTGATCTTCCCACGTTTCACTCGATGCTAGAAAGGTCTCCACCCACTCCCACACCTCGTCCCTCTTCACAGACTCACAGTTTCAGCATCTCATGTTCTAATTCTTCCCTATCTGAGCAAGGTGGCCCTATACCACCTTCCATCTCACCAGCCAAAATGAATTCCCTGCCTCTGTAGTTATGTTAGCATCAACCAGTCCCCTCTCATGCTCTCAAACCCTCCCCTTCACTTCTCCATTTTCCAGGGGGAAAAGCAGAAAGCTTGCATATATAAGGCATTTGCCAGGGATCCCATCTCCCATCAAGGAGAGCATCCCTCATTGCCCTTTTTGGGACTTCCATTGCATCAGCTCCCTGCATCCCCCTGCTCCCACACTTACTTCCCCCAGTAAATCCACTTCTGATTTGCCCACCATCCAGTAGGACCAGTTTCATCTCCTGCAAACAAAACTCTCCCTGCAGATCCCTTCACTTGCTAGCCACCCCTCCCTTGCCAGCAAGCAGCATGGAAGAAAAACCACAGACATAAGCCTAGTAAATGAAGATAAAGAGCCACACAGCCTTGCCACCCCTCCCCATCTGCCCTCACCTTTCCGGTCGCATTACGCCTTATGTTGTTTCTTGTCTGCAGCTGAACATCAGCTCCTTCCTGGCTGTGTTGTTACCCTTGCCTGCACCTTGTGCCAGGGGTGTTAAGGGCACAGAGGCATGACAAGGAGGGGATGAAAAGTGAGCCAGGAAAGGTGACAGGAAGAGGCAGTGAGGAGGAGAGCATATTCACAGCAGGGGTGACCAAAGATGCCAGAGCCAAGGGCAGGTTCCCAAGCATGAGGGATGCTGGTGCACCCCTGATGAGCCACTCTGGCTCTATCAAAGCATCAGATGGAACAGATTTTGTTGTCTGAGCTGAAAGGGTGCTGGCTTCTCCCCAGGGTGACAACCAGGATGAGAAGAAAATGTCACACGCAGACAGGAGCCAAAAACCTCTCTGGCCCCCAAAATCCTTCCTCCCCCTTCAAATTGCAAGGGAATCAACCCTCAAAATCCTTTGTCTTCCTCCAGCTGCTGGGTCTGATGTGGTGGACCAAAAATACAGCCACGCTAAAGATGAGACTGACCCAAAAGCAACCAGCATGGCTGAACAACCTCCCTCCAGAGCTGCAAATGCTAGCAGAGCAGGGGAGAGGGCTGCAACCTCTCACAGCTGTACACACACATGCTACACGCACCAGGGATGTACACATCCCTTACTACTCCCACCCCAGAGTCCTCACTGACTATGCACCAGGATCAGTCAGCATCTCTCCCTATCCACCACAGGAAACAGGGATTGTGAATAAAGATACCAGGCTAAATCTCTGCTGCAGATTAACCTGCCATTGTCTGCAGTGACAACACAGGTGCCAGACATCTGTCTGTGCCCTGTGGCAGTCCTCAAGCATGCTTCCCTTTGTTGCCATAAGACTTCTAGAGAGCTGCTATGAGACATACTTCTCTGCCCAACCTTAGCAAGCTGTCCTAGGCCCTCCTTGTGCTCCAAGTAAAAAAACAGCAAGGACACAGAATACTTCTGCATCCTTGGAAGATGCCAGAGACAGAAGCTGGGATGCAACCTGCTGGCATTACAGGAAAAATCAGCCCCAGAGAATCACCCACATCCTCAGGCAGAGAGCATTACACCCGATGCCCCCATGGGACTCTGCATACCCACTGACAAGCAGCACAGAGAGATCCACTGCGTGGCTATGCCAAGCGCAGGAAGGATGCTCTCATCCCAGGGAAGGCACAACCAAGCCCTTGTCTGATGCCAAACTGCCCAGGTGCTCTGGCTTCTCGCCCTAAACCAGGATACCCTTTGGCTGAGCCACATGCTTGGGAAGATGATGCCTCTGGAAGTGTTAGAGACAGGGATGCTTTTGTTTACAGGCTGTTGGCAATGGCGCTGTGCACCCCACATCCTCCCTCAGCCAGGAGCGAGCTCCAAGAAAGGAAATTACACAAGCCAGAAGGTTTGATGGAATGAACCCATTGGGCGCTTGAAGATAGCTATTAATGGAGAGCTTTCTCTAATTGCTTTTGTATAATCTGGGGCTGCTAGGCGGAACTGGGTAATAAATGAAATCCAATTACATTTTCTCTCAGTATTTATTTTATTAAGTAGAATTCATCAGCTGATGAAGGGCCCCTCGAGGTAATGGCTCATGACCTAGTGGAAGGCATTTTTTTTAGTATTATTATTTTCCCCACTCGGGGAAGCACATAATTCAATTCCCCAGGAAATGCAGACTGCTACCCCTGCACCGTGGGAAGAACAACAGGTCCAAGGGGAGCAAAGATCCCACAGGGACCCACACTGTCCTCCCAGGCAGGATCACTGCTCTGACTGCTGGTGTCCCAATAAGCACAGGAGGCAATTGAACCTCAACTTCAGTGTGCCAGATGAAATGGAGATGGATCTACAGTGTGCAGCATGTGTGGTGTGCTCCAGAGGGTTGCAGCAGGAACCAGTCCCACTGGGGATGAAGCAAGAATCAGTGTTAGTCCATGGCTTCTCCCCAGGAGACTGTAGATATTGGTGCCAGTGCTGTTTCCCTAGGGTGGGTCTCCTATGCAGGGCTCAGAGTTTGGGCTCAGTCTGGGCTCAGGACTGTGACTGAACAGGCTCTGAACAGTGAACACCAGCAGCTCAGATCCATCACACCCAGCCCTGTACTCCAGCACATACACAAGGACCACCGCTGCATCACTCTGCGACACAGCACAACCACCACCACTTGCTGGTGGTTTGAAACCCGTTTACTGGTGGTATGGAAACAGTTGCTTCCATGAATGCTGTCCAGTGAGGTGACCAAAAGCACTGGTCCCACACAGGCATGCCCAGCCAAGCCTTGTGCCACCATTAGCACGTTGGTGCCAGCACGTAAGGCATGCATGGGATTTATGGTGCTGGCACCACTGCAGGGCACTCCAGCAACCAGGCAGGGTTTGCTGAAAGCTGTAGCACTGATGGACAACAGATCTCAGGCCCTGGCACAGTGTCTTCTTTGTGGTGTGAGAGGCAGCAAAACCCAGTGTGGGTCAGGAGAGGTTGCTCCAAGTGTATCTTTACAAGATGTAGCTTATCCCTGTGGAGCAGGGATGGCCACTGTAGCACAAGCCCCTTCCTCCTCCTCCCTCCACATCAGAAAGCATCAATGGGGCTGGGGTTTGCCAGGTAATCACGGGGTCTGGTGCACCACTGTTGACCTTTTGCTGGAGCCCAAAGGAAGGGTTCCTCCAGCATGAGCAGGCAGGATATCTCGGGGATCTTGCAGTTGGCTGCTGGGCTTTTCACCATCCCTCTTCCCATCCAGATATTGACTGACGTTCACCCCTCACTCCCAAGCCCAGCGCCGACAGCCGCAGCTTGCCCAGCTTTCACTGCCATCTTGTCACACAAACAATTTATCACCCACCAGCGGGTGCTCGTTACAGACGACAGACTCCAGTGTCCATTAATTAACAGGAAATACTCAGAGAGGCATGTACACACGCACAAATCTGTCTGAGAGGTTTCCTACAGCACCCACCACAGATGCATTCAGGTGCTGCTATGGTAAGCCCAGACTCTTGGAGCCACCGCAGAGGTAGACAACAGCAGCCAGGCTCAAAATCAAGGGAAAGGAACATTACAGGGAAAAAAAAATCAAAAGCAAAAACTGTGGAGGTGATAGAGTAGCATGGTTTTATTCCTGAATCAGTAAGAAACTACTCAGCTTAGGGATCAAGAAAAAAATAATGATTCAAGAACAGGGAAGCAAGCAAGCCATGTCCCAGCTGCTGAGAGTTTGGAGTGAAGGTGACTCCATAGACACCTCCAAAGGGCTTTGCACAGTCTTTTGTTGCAGGAACAGCTAATGCTTTGCCTAACCTTGCATGGTGGAGAAGGCACTCTTAGCTGCTCTACGTCCGTTCCAAGCCTTCCAAGGGTCCAGTGAGGCAGGACCCCATTGTGGCAGCAAACCCAGGGGTGCAAGAGCTTCCCCTCAGAAGCCTTACACATCCTAGACCACAACTGAGCAGCCCTGAATGAAGGCCTGCCAGCGCCTGAGCCCTCACACTGCTGGGCCAACTAAAAATAAATGAAGTGTAGGTTCACAGACATTTTAGAAGTGCCACGTGTCACCAGTCTTGCTGCAGAAGCCAGGCACACAGGGTAAGGAAAATGGGTTTCAGAGGGCAAGGAAAAGGAGTTTCAGAGGAATCTTTTGAAACTGGTCTGGCTTTTTGATTTGGGAAGAAAACCTAAAACTAGTTGGAAAGGAGTTCTAAACATCGTGTAAAAATCCAGCACTTCATCTTTTTCACAAGTGGTCTTTCACTTTCTTCTGCTGAGGCTATTTGCCAAGCACAACACAGAAACACAAGCTATTTGAGTTCATCCAAAACTATTTTTCACAAAATAAGCCATTCATCTGAAATCCTTTTGCCCAGCTCTGCTGCAGGAGAAACTATCTGCTCACAGCAGACCACGATTTATGCTTAAATGAGCATTTGTAACTAACAGACAGGCTAGATTCATAGTGAAATGCATCATCAATAAATCAGTCAATCACTTCTGCCCTCAGCTCAGGGCTGAAGTCTGGAGTAACTACTCAGCACTTTGTCAACCTTTACTCCAGCAAAGTCTGGGTAAGAGACCTCAGGATTTAGCCTATTGATTGCTTACTATTGTTTGTGATGCCCTGCATGCGTTAGACATGCTCCCTTCAAGCAAGATTAAATACCTGGCTTATGGCATTGGGATTCAAGAGAAATTATCCTTTATAAGTACAGGAACAGACAACTCAAATTGCCCTGTACAATGGTCCATTGCGGTGCAAAGGCACCCTGAACCCACTCCATCTTGCTGCCAGGCAGGGTGGCATATGGAACTGCTGACGCTCCCTAGGGCTGGTGTGGTGAACCTCACGGCTGTAGCACATTTCTGCAAGTTAAACACAATTTTGGCTGTGTCTCCAGAGCCTCTGTGGCTCTCAGCTCCTCTGGGTAGTGTTTTGTAGCAAGAGTAATAAGAGCGACAGCTCCCTGGCAGCTTTGAGCAGCATCTCCAGCTCAAAGGCACCCTTAATACCTGGGAGTCTGCTGATTCCCATCTCTGGGGATCTGTCTGTTCTGTATGGTTCAAGTTGCTTCAGGGTTTTACCCATTGCTGGTGCATAGGTAGGCAAAAGGACACCACCACCTCCCAAAAACCCCTGTCATGGGCTGAACCTTATTAGGGATGAAGGGCAATTAGAAGGTAGATAAACTCTCACTTTCTAAGGATTCTTCTCCCTGCTGACACTACCCTGAAAACAAGGAAAAAAGCTTCAGCAACTAAAATCCTGCCATTTCCTCAGAAAAAAAGCATCCTGCAGAAGGATATGGAAACTTTAGGGGGATGGGGGTGGGGGATGGAGGAAGTTAAAAATCCGTGATTTACAGAATCCAAACCTAGACCACCAGCTGCTCTCCCAGCCCCATGGCATGCCCATGCATCGGAGATGGCATACTGATTCCCAGGCTTCACCCACACATCCCACTGTAAGGCAAGTTGATTTCTGATGCTTGTCCCGCCTCCTTTTATTTCTGCCTGGTGCCCGACCTCCCCCTCTCCTTTGGGTACTTTTCCTGCTGCCGCTTGTTCCTGTCCTTTACAGCTCTGCCTGCTGTCACTCGCATAACCTTGCCTGTTTGGTAATTTGTGGCAATAAAGTGTCACTGTGGGGAAAAAATACAGCGTTGCAGCAGCATATAAATCTCTGATCCATAAATTCTGCTGGCCCCCACGTGCATGCCCCTCCTTTTTGATGTAAAGTGCAACAATTTAGGGCAAGAGGAAGAAAAAAGAGCCGGTAATATGTGATCTTACTGAAGGGCAGCACTGAGGTGTCCTCACTGGGGGCTGTAACAAATGCTGAGGGACTTTGTGTGTGATGTAAATTGCCCTGGAGACATGGGGCCTCAGTGGAGGCGTCCTAGAGCTATCCAGAGCTTAAAAAAGGAGGAAATAAATAAAGCTGGAAATAATACATTAGACATTGCTAAGGGGTGCAATCAGTGCTGCTGCCTCCCTCCTCTTTGAACAGCCTCGCTGGTGCTGAGCACACATGACCCCTGAGCACATGGACATGGAAGGGATCCAGGTGTGTGCACCTGAGTCCCTTGCTCCTCTTCCCGCCTAGATGTGGGATCCTGCCCATCTCCATTGCAGCTGAACAGCTCCTACAGTACATCCCACCCTCCTAGGGCATCAGGGGGCCTACAAGGAGGTAAGTCTGCACTTTTTCCCTTCCACCTGGTGCAGCAGGTGCCCATTTTACACAGATGTATCCCCACCACCAAGCTGACAATGGCGCCCCATGGCTCAGAGGCAGGACTCAGTTGAGCAGATCCTCCCTCAGGAAAATGCACCTCCACATTTGTGGCCCCATGATTTCCAGCTTTACTGTGCAGAGCATCAGGCACCCACCACCATGGCCCTCCAGGAGCCATGAGACTCATAGCATCCATGACACCCTCTGAAATGGTTTTAGAGGGAGTACAGCCCCTCTTACTTATGGTTATTTCTTGGAATACACAGCTTGCCTCCATCAGACCCCTCATATACTGAATTATCATCTCAGTCACACTGTAGATCAGCATCCCAGGCCAGCTGCAAAATGTCACCTCCAGCACTACTGCTGCCACTCTCCTAAGCTATGGCTCCTGTGCCAGAGCCAGCAGACTGTCTGTCTCCCATGGTCCTCAGCACACTGGGGTCTCATCCACCATCCATCACACAAAACAGCAGGAAGACTTGCATTAAAGCCTTCTCCTGACACTGACATCTTTCTTGACATCTATGGCTCACCTGCGCAGCCCAGTAACACTCCTGTGAATATAAACAAGCAGGAGGGAAAGTGCATTCACCAGACAGATAGCTTGGGGAAGTGTCATCAGCCATTGAAAGCCCATATGTGGTTTTGTAACAAAGGTATTTGCTTCCTGTCTTGCCCACTCGTCAGAGGAATATATGAGCAAGGCTAAGCGGCACCCTGGAGACAGACTAAAGCCGAGCGGAGAGCAAAGGATGCTTGGAGCACTCCGCAGGAGCCGTGCAGGCGAACACATTATGGACACTCTGGGGAGGAGAAATCTTCTTTCTCCCAGGCTTGGGAATGGCACACGGCCAGAATCCATCATGCAACCACCCTGCACCTGAGCAAGAGGACGTTAAAAAACCCAAAAGAAGTCAGGCGTTGATTGTCACACCTACTCCTTCCCTGCTGGAGCCACAATACACTGAGGCCTGAAAAAAAAACCACTTATTGTGAAATCTCCAGCTCATTGCTGTGGGTTGGTGCTGGGCTTGGGCATGGGGACACCCACACTGTGCCAGTGTGGGCCCTGGCAGACAGCAAGACCCACATGAGCCAGCTGCGGGCCCAGGCAGCAAAGGAATAAACAGCAGCCTGGGCTGCGGGAGCAGAGGCACAGCCAGCAGGTCATGCAGCACTTGGATCACATCAAGAAACCACTCTTAAGTTTTGAGAGCCCTAAGACAAGACACATGTTGATTAATTGGAGGAAATGCAGCCAGGGCCACTGAAATATTCTTGGAAGCTGTTGAGAAGATTTAGCCAAGCTCTTCAAAGCAACACATAGCAAGAGGATGAGTGACAGGGGGCATAGCTGAAACAAAAGGTTCCCACTGGATGCCAGGAGAAACTTTTCCCTGCTTTTCCTAGAGCCAGAACTGAGGGAAATTCAGCACAGCACCTTTAACAACAACACTCAAAGCTAAGCAGAATGAACACTTTATCATTGTCCCATTCCCAAATGCAAAACTATTGTGACAGAGCAACATATGGAAGGGAATGAAGAGCAACTCTATCACATGAGCACAAGCACTCCTTCACACCAGGAACTGAATCTGGAGTTGCTAATGAATTTCACCCCATCGTTTCCACCATACCCTCAAAAACCATACCCTCACACAACACGTATGTGTACATACACTGCAAGATCTGAGCTAACTTGGCCTGAGGAACCAGTCCAAACATGCAGTTTGCATGGTTGGTCCCAACTCCAACACCCTTGATAGCCTCTGATGAAGAAGGTAAATACATGACATACAATATGTCAGTGGCCACATGTTGCTGCCTGTGAGGTTTAGAGTGAACAGCAGGAAAAATCTCTTTGCTAGGAGGGTGGCACAGCTGAGAACCAGGTATCCCAGGAGATGGAGGATCACCCTGAGCTCAACAGCCACACTGCTCTCATGTAACACCTGTGGCCATTCTGCTCTGGAGCTTTGAAGTCTCTGTCGGTCTGAGCAAATGTAAGAACAAGATGAGGGATTGTTGGTCAGACTTTATCTTGATCACAGACTACACAACTACCTACAAGACCTCTCAGCCACTTCATTCTTACTGTCTTAAATCAGGTCCCTACTTGGAGGAAGGACAAAGATCACGTTGAAGCGGTAGCGCTGTGCCTGGAGTGGATACACCTCAGCCACCAGATACAACGTATTTCTTCAACCCAAACACTGCTAAGTACTCAAAAACTGCATAATCAACTGACAGCAGAGGAGCTTTGGCAAGACATCTGTCCATCTATAAATAGAGCTGTGTGTCCTTATCGCAGGGCTTTGATGCGTTTGGGGAGAATATTTTTTCCCCTTCGCCACTGAGTCCCAGGCAGCACAGATAATGGGCTTGAATCGATCCAGCTCAAGTATTACTAAACTTCCTACCACCGTGGCAGCATGCCAGCCTCAAATAGGACAAGAGAACATGTGTCTGCTCAGAACCAACCACAAGGAGCAGGCAGAAAATTGCTTTAGACTTATTAAAAAAATAATAAAAAAAAAAAGGTGCTTTTTTCAGATTTGTTGATCAATCTACAATGTATTTTAGAGGTTTAAGAAAGTCAATAGAAACAAGATATATCATTGCTGCACAAGAAGCTGAGAAGTTGTGTTTCTATTTATGCTGCTACTGGCACTCCAACCACTGGCTCAATGTCCTGCTGTGGTCCCACATCACTGCTTCTCCTGCAGCAAAGTCATGGGAAGGAGCTCCCTCCGCTGCCACAGTTTACCCCCTCCTTGGTTTTGCCAGGCCAGCTCAACACTGGGGCTGGCTGGGGTCTGAAATACCTTAAATGTGTCACTACTACACCTTGTGCCTTGCTTGCAGCAGGAGGACAGCAGGAGGACACAGGGACACAGGCAGTGGCCAGGCTGACCTCCCACAAACTGCAGTTTGTCTCCTCAGGTCTCCACATGGGTTCAGCACACAAGTTAACTAAAGTCTCTTGGGATGCTCCAAGCAGTACTGAGACAATCCCTTGGGATTTGTTGCTCAGCATGGTGCTGCTGCAAAACCACACAGGGCAGTGGCCTGGCCTCTGCAAACTCATCCCCAGGGATGTGACAAGTAGGTTCCTGCTGCAGACACATTTGCCATGTACCCACCATACCTCTTGCACCATGATGGCATGACTTGGAGAAGCCTTGCACAGAACCCCTTGCAGCCCTCTGGCCCTCACAGCTCTGCCGCAGGGCACTACAAAGCATATTCAGGATTTTTCTTCTCCTTTTTTAGTACAGTGAGTCACATAACATGCCTTATCAAACCAGAGCTAAATCATGCCTGCCTCTCCCCAGATCCCGTGTAATGTGTCAGCCATTAAACACGCAATTAGCTGCATTTACAAATCCGTAAGAGGCTCTCACTGGCCATCCATTGTTCACAGGCAGGACTGTTCATATCCCTCCAGTGGAGCCTCGCCTAATGAGCCACCAGGAGGAGGATCCCACTGGAACTGGCTACATCCCTTTCCCAGCCTCCATAAGGCACAAAAAAACATTTCCTGGCTTCCACACTCTGCCTCAGAGGGTGAAGAAAAATGTGCACATCAGGATTGGAAAGAGTTGGCTGTACACTCCTTGTCAACAGGCAAAATCCTCATGCTGTGGGATGCCCAGTTCCAGACATCTTTCTGCCCCAGAGCCCATCCAGGCACAGGAAAACAGGTCAGGCTGCAACATGGGAAGCAGAAACCTGCTTTCTACCCTTCCTACAAGGCTAAAACGTGCAATTGCCTGTCAAACATCCCACCTGAACCCCATCAATGGTCCCTTTGGGAGTAAACATAGGAGAGGAAGCCAGTGATGCAGAGCAGGGACAGGCAGCTGAGGCACCAAGGCTGGCAGGAGCACCAGCCTTCTGATGCTTCTCCAACACCCTTACCATCTCTCTGCCAGGCTCAAGCTACTCCAATAGCCTATCTCCTGAGCTGGGCTTTTACTCCTCCTCTGCCACACACAAGCAGGCATCAGGGGACATATCATTCAGCAAATCCGAGGAAGAAACAAGCAGCATTAACCATTTGCATGTGTGTTTGGAGACCCTTCAAACTCTTTTTTCCCTTGCTCCCATCTGCTTTGCTCTGGGCCACCAAATCCAATTCAGCAGCGCTCAGAGCTTGTACCAAAGCTGCGACGCATTTGTCAGATCACTGACTAGACCCATGGCTAATTTTACAACACTAATTTATCTCACCATATTACATCGCTTTCATTTCATCCCCCCCGGATCCCATTACCGCCAGCATACCTTGTAGCCAGCATGTAACAGTAATTGGTATTATTAGAGACGTACCCTACTCGAGCTGCTCTATTTGCAGAGCTGCGAGGAGTCCCGTGGGTAGGCTGATCCACACCGAGGATGGGGAGGGAAGGAGTTCTTATTCCACACCACTCCAAGGATGCCACCAACAGGCAAAGTCAAGGGTGGGGTTTTGCTCCTGTAGAGAATCTCTGCAAGCCCAGAACTCAACCTGTTCCCACTGTGGCTCCATCAGATGTTGTCCACCCCTGCTGGTCCTTAACTTTGACCTTTTTACTCTGGAGGCCACATTCAGCCTTGCACACAGGGAGCATTTCTGTCCTTGCTTGTGGCTCAGAGGATAAGGGACCCTGCCAATCCAAGGTTAAAGGGGCAGCAAAACACCCCTGGAAAGCATGATGCAGGGGTAGAGGGCAGGGGACAAGCACCAGGAAAATTCATAAGACTTCATGCTATTTTGGCCAACAGTTTCTCCTCTTGGTTATAAGCTATTGCTTTCCAAGATCAATGTAACTGAAGTCATGCAGTTTTAGCTAAGTGAGAGACTGCACTAGTCAAACGGTGACAATTCCTACTTAAGATGTCTTTGCCTGGCGTTTAGAGACTTGTTAAATTTTAATTCATCATTTTCATTTCTCAAGCAGAGCATCAGCAAGCACTGGCTTCCCTAGCACAGCTATGCAGGGTCTGTGTCCCCAAGTGGAGAAACCCCATTCACAGGCCTCTTCCCTGCTCCACCAGGCTCCCTGTGGCCTGGAGAAAATGATCCCAAACCCCTCCTCAAACAGCACTGTGTTGCCAGAGCCCCATACAGAGAACACATGCAACAGGTCTCAGAGGTGAGGCAATCTCTTGATCATGGCTGTTGGTGGTGTTGGCCTCCTAAGGGGATGCAGCTCTTTTCAAGCATAGCCCATGGACGTCCATCACATCTGTGATGCTGCAGCCTCCCAGGGCAGGAAAGTGTAAAGAATATCAAGCAGACCTGAGAGCTCCAAGCTCTACGTGTCTGCAAGAGGTGGCACCTCACCTCCCATCACAAAGCTGGTCTGGGTGACACTTACCTGCTCCAGAGTGGTTCAGCCACTACCCTAGTTAGACCATAGATCTCTGAACTGCCCAAAGGCCTTTAAGTGGGAAAGTTCTTTATGAAGATACCATCCATGTGCAGTCCATGACATGCATTTTCCAAGCTCTTCATGCAAACCTGGCCCTGCACATTCTAAATAATCACTGTCAGCATCTGTACTCTTTGTACAGAAGCCAAAAGGCTGCTCACACACCAGAACCAGGAGCAGGCTTTTGTCGCAATTTAATAAATGCCATCCTCACCAGAAGACATGTATCCTGAAAACCCACCATAGCTAGGTGGTCCAGGGTACAGCAATCAAGTACAAATTGGGTGAGCAAGGTTTTTAACCCACCTCTTACCTCTCCACCAGTCCAGAGTCCTTGGGGCGTCCCCAATTTCTCATAAACGTCCAGAGGATTCTTCTGACTGCTTGACCAACCCTCGCTGCTCAGGTCTGGGATTTTCTTCAACAAAACAAAAGAGACAACCTGTCAGGTTATCATGTGGAGCTCTGCCACTGCTCTGGGCTTAGGCAACAACCAAGGGAGGGGGGCATCTGTTTCCCAGCCCTGACAGCTGGGGGTAACTGGTGCAAACATGAAGCTAGTTTAAACTAAGAGCCCTCCCACATGAGCATCACAGTCCAGCCCCAAAGCACGCATTTGCTTAATTATTTCGATTCAGAGACATGAAATGGGAGAGGGGGAAAAAAAAATCCTGCAGCTTGGGGCATCTGTGATCTTCTTTAAAGACAGACAGCAATGCTCCCCAGACAAAACAGCACAGCAACACTACACTGTCAGCCCAGCACCAAGGCATCTGCCCATGAAGTCTTGCACTGCCTAAGCCCTAATCCTGAAAAGTCTCACACACGTGTTAAGTGGTGCAGGGAGAGGCCACTCTGATTGAATGTGGGAGTGTGAAGAGGAAAGCATGCATGTACGGCTTTGCAGCACAGACACCAAGGACTGGAATTGGGAGAGGAACTTTCTGTGCTACGCTTGACACGCTGCCTAGTGAGATGGAGTCTGAGGCATTAGTGTAGCCAGTGGTGCCCTCCCTTATAGCAGGAAATACGCTTTTTGTGTTAGACAAATTATCAGCTGGGATCTGTGGTCATTATCCAGCTCTTGGGGCTGAGGTTGTGTTGTTCCCCCACTTCTTTTTAAATGCTTTGAGGAGAAAAACAAAGTCTTATGGATCTGCATTATTAAAAATTAAAAATAAGAGCCAAACTCCACTGGCAAGAGGAAAGTCTGGGAGTCACTCCTGCAGAGTTGCTTTCCCAAGGTTGACAGCGACTCCAAGCCTGGAACACCACAGGTTTGAATTAGCACCCAACCCTCAGCTGATGAGTTTTGCCAAAGTCCTCCCCAGGACCCCATGCAAAACCTATGCAAGTCGGCACGAGGATGCTACAGAAACACAAACTACAACCCCCATCCACCTCCCCCACCTTGCCTACAAAACCTAAATAAATAAATACCCCCCCCAAAACTCCACTGGATGCCTGGTGGAGAAACCCTCATTTGCAAAACGCTGGAAAATAATTAAAAAGTTTGCCCAGAGCTTAAAAGGAGGGAAATGGACTGTTTGTCATGCCAGCAGCCATGGTGTGCTGCAATTTATCATGCTTGTCAGGTGTCAGCCACCAAGAAATTTAACTCCAGCTGCCCCAAGCCCAGCAGCCACAATTCCCCATCAGTCAAGAGCTGCTCTGCCAGGCACCCTGGAGCTGGTGAGTGACTGGCAAGAAGGGGAGAGGGCTCCTCCCCACCAAGCCTTCTCTAGTTCTGCAATGCCAATGCAAGTCTTTAGTTATTTTTTTTTTATTTTTATTTTTTTAGCCACAGATGAAGTGGGACAGAGGAGACCAGGCTACAGCAAGAGACAAGGCTCATTCGTCACTACCTGCCAAGGACCTGACTGGGCTGCAACTCCAGCTTGGCAGGGATATGAGAAGAGAGGTGGGTTTAGCACTGAATACTCTCTGGGAGGGAGTGCATTATTATGGATACAAAGCACAAAATCCTGATGTCTTTGCTGAGAACCTGCCCATATGAGAAGGACTGACACCCCCCCGCCACCTCTGTGCCTTGCACTGATGGGACAAACCACCCCGCCACAGGTCCAGCAGCCCAGCTTTCCACAGGGAAGTCAAAGCATGACTTGCTTTTTAGGAGCTCCAGATTGAGGACAAACAGGGTTTTGGAGGAACTTGTCATGCCCAGATCAGGTCACCAGCTCAAGGACCTGATTCCAGGGCATCAGTTACTGCTGAGCCAGCAGGAGGATCTGTGAAGGCCTCCCCAAAAACCAGGACCTGCCTTGGTCACAGCTCAAGTGGGCTCACATAAGGAGCAAATGTTGCCAGCCACATAGCAGGGACACGTCCTGGGTCAGATCTCTGCAGCAGAGTTTGTGTCACTGCTGAGCTCACCCAGCATCACTAGGACTTGAGGTCTCAGCAATGCTATCTGTGGTCAGGGCACTTCATCAGTGTGACACCTGCTTTATAGGGCCCGTCTGGGCTGCCCCACACAAATACTCCCGCTTTGGCCATCTCCGTAGCAACAAGCTGAGTTAAGAGGAACCTGCCTGCAAAAGCACTACCTGTTTAAAAAAGTCCCAGCAAAACCCTGGAGGAAGCCCAGTACTCATGGCCTGCTACATGTCCCACATGATGCATCTGCACAGTACAGAGATGGCTAGCAGATAACCAAACCACTTGCAAAAAAAAAAGAAAAAGAAACAAAACCAAGTTCCAAACACAGGATTTGCCAAAAAAAAAAAATCTTTCTCCCCAACACAAGCCGAGGATACACCGTTCAGGGATCCATGAATTTTACTTGGACCAGCAGAAGGGGCCCACAGTTTCCAAGCAGCAAGGCGTCCCATGCAGGAGCTGGGCACAGGTTTTGCACTCACGTGTGCTCAAAGCAGCGCAGTTCCTGCTGTGGGAACCTCTCTGCACATGCTATATATAACACACCCACACAGCAGCGTGTCTCAGAGCCTCGCAACTTGGCGCAGGGAAGGTGGATTTTCATGGCGTCAGCAACAGGCAGATCCCTGACGCCTGGCTGAAAACCTTCCCAAAACTATCAGACCCGGTTTCACAGCACAAAGATACTAAAATTTATTCATCACAATGACTGCAAGAATTTTTGTGTTGTTTTCTTTTTTTTTTTTTAATTTTATTTTTAACTGTGGGCAAACTAATGCCTTTTTCTCCCCCGGACTCTGTTCTGCGAGCAGCTTAAAACTCTCTTCGCTAAATTTTTCCAAAAAAATTCAGCCGGAGGCAGAGACATGTGAAGTTTCAGTCCAAATGGTTAAAGGCTGGCATAGTTTCAAGCAACTGAAGACAGGGGCTTATAATCAGAAGTGTCAGGCAGCCTTAATTATATTATTTCCTGAAGGAAATAGTTTTCCCTGCCGAAGTCCAGGAGTTATTAAAAAAAGTTGACCTCACTGGAACCAATCAAGATGGAGACGAGAAGCCTGTGATGGATTCTTAAGGCAGGCGTGTTCATGCATCTGTATTTTCAGGGGTCCAGGATTTTAGGACAGGTGTTCCCAGGCAAGCCTGGCGTTGTGACAGCCAATGGCCAGGAGCCAGGATGCAGAGCCCCCTCTCATCCAGCCTCATGAAGTACCTTAAGCAGGGGCACATAGGAGCCCCATGCACCCGAGGAGGGTGTTTGCCTGTGCCCAGATCAATTGCCTCACCAACGCAAGCAAAGAAAAACAGCCAGATGCTTTGTAGCTGTCAGGAGCACACAGGCTTTTTGTCCGTCTCTTCCTCTGTGCCCATAAATAAAAGTGACAGCAACTTTATTTAGGACTTCTTCCAGTTACAAGGGGATGGAAGAAAAGTGAAAAATGAAATTGTAGCTCAGCAGAGGTGGAGGGGGAAGATCCTGGAGGCACAGCTCAGGCTATGCCACCGCTGCAGCAGCCTGGGCTGGTGGCAGCCGTCACACTCCAAAATCAGCACCTCCACATCCCCATCAGTACTCCCTTCTCTTTTGCCCTTTCAGACATAGATATCCCAGTCCCACATGCCTTTGTCTGATGCTGCTCATCAACTCCACAGCACTACCCAAGAGGCTCAAGAGTCTGGAGTGAGTCAGAGATGGAACAACCATGTCTTCTTTCCTCTTGAAAGAGACTAAAAAAACCCACAAATAATCCAGAGGAGAAAGTCACCTGTTCCCTGCACATATGCAAGGCTTGTACTCATAGCATCAACAGCAGCCCTGAAATGCAGCCCAGCCCTGTGCAGCTCCCCAGCATGGCTGACCAATGAGTGCAGCACCTCCACCAGCATCTACTACCGCAGAAGGTCCTGCCTGTTTTGGCTATAACCTCCAGGTCTGTTGCAACTGAGTCAAAGAGCAGGAGAGAAGGTGAAGGCTGCTCTGCAAGAGGGCTGAGCACCCTTCAGACCCAGCCCCAGGCCCCCGCCATGGGAGACCACAGCCAGGGTTTGAGTATCCCAGCCTGGTGTCCCCCCAGCTTCCTGCAGCATCTCCCAGCAGCACAGCACCTTGTGTATGACAATAGTATTTCAACATGCTGACAATACATGCTTTGGTTCAACTTTCATCCCACTTGCACCACTGTGAGAGTTATGCCACAATCCAGTCCAGACAGGGGCTGCATCATCGTGCCAGTTCCCAGGTGCTTAGGGGCTTGACTGGAGCTAGCCTGGCGTTGTTCCATGCACTTGCACACAAACACAAACACTCAGGGCAGGCGTGTAGGAAAATGAACCCTTCCCCGTCCCCCCGGAGGGGTGCCCACCCCATGCGGAAAGGATCAGTGTGGAAGCTGTGTGCAGCTCCCTAGGGGGAGAGAGACTGCCAGTGACCTCATGGGTTTCTTCCACCGCTGCCCTCTCCGCTGCCATGAGTCAGAGATTAATGACAGGCCATTTGTCAGCACCAGTGGCATCATCACCAATCTCATTTCTGAGCAGACATCTGACCTTGCTTGCCTCCCTGAGACCTGTGTTACCGCACGGCTCCAGCAGCCTCCTGACAGTTCCCAGGGGACACAACACAAGGCAGGGAACCAGCTGTGGCACAGCCTGATCCTGAGTCAGGATGCACAGACTAACCCTTCAGCTGCAGGATGAGCAGTGAGTGCCAGCTTGTCCCACTGCCCTACCCTTCTCCCAGCTGGCATCCAAGAAAGGGTCTCCCTTTAGTGAGCACTGGACTAGATTATGGAGAAGGGAGATCTGTGCCCAAAGAGGAGGCTCAGCCAAAGCCAGCCTTGCCTGAATCTGGGGAAGGAAGGGGAAGGGGGGTGGGGGAAACACATAATCCTTTTCTGATGCCTACAGCGTCCTGTGTCTCAGCCTCACAATATCCAACTAGCTGGAGAGATCAATGTGCAGTTCCAGCTGTGGCACACAGAGCTTCTCCACAGCCAACCATGGCTGAATTTTAACCCAGATCTCACTCAGTGAGGAGAACAGATAAAATCCAGGCACAGATCCACCCTGCATTCCTAAGCAGAGGTTGTACCCATGCCCTGTGATGTAGATGACCTATGCCACAGGCTCCAACACTCTTCTGCCCCAAACCAGACCATGTTGACACTGTACAAATCTGCTGTGTGATTGTCACTTGGTCACCACACATAGCTCTGATCCTTACAGAAAGTGAGTAGAGAGACCACAAGTGGCACAGCGGAAGGGGAACAAAACATCTTCTACATCAGGGCACACCATGGCTTTTCAGCCTGGGAAGGGAGAGGAGGGAGGACCTCAGGCCACAGGACCTCAGGCTAAACACAGTGTCGGCCAAACCATGAAGTTCACACGGCTCCTTACTAAACAGCAGAAAACAAATTATTTCAAGAGGAGCAGGGGAAATTCAAGGAGAACAGGTCCTCTGACAAATGGTGGTCCTGATACTAGCTTTGCCTCAACACAACCCTCAGCCTTAGACAGCCAGATGTAATCCCACCAGGAGAGACGAGACAACCACTAACATGGCTCTTCTTCTGCACTGAGTCAAGCCAGTCCCTGCTCTCATATTTCTCATAAGAGGAACGAATTAAAATGATGTGAGACTGGGAAAAGACCCACTCAGTTAAGATGAAGAAATCAGTGCCATTAAACGTCATTAGAATAATATGCCCAGAAAGCTTCATAAAAGGAGATACCATATGATTGAATGCTCTCCAGACCCTCATTTTACACAGACCCAAAACATCAACCAAGAGCCTCTTCTAACAGCCAACTCTCACAACGATCAGAAGGTTTGAGGTTTTGTTTTGTGATGTGTTGGTTTTTTTCCTGAGGAGCTTTTGGGTTTGCAATTGAAACTACAATTCCTTTAGCTCCTGGTGGGGGGTGGGGGGGATAAAAATCATTTTTCATTAAGCTGGAGCAAATGGCATTTTTGCTTGTCAAAAACATTTGACACAACTCTGACAGACTCGACGAGACATATAAATAAAAGATTTAAATCCTTCAGCTTTCAGAGCTTAAGAAAAACCTGCTGTCAGTCCCACGCCAGTACAAGCTCTCTCCTACAGGTCACACTCCCAGGGGGCTGCCAGCACCATCCCAGCACTGATATCAGGACAGAGGGCTGGTACCAGCCCCACCAGCCCGTTCATCAAAGTAAAACTCCATCAGCTCACATTATCCCTCTGCAGGCTCCTCTCTCTCCAAGACCAGATCAGCCTCCCCTGACTCAGCCAGCAAACAGCCAGCTCCAGGGGCAGGGAGGTGAGCAGCATCGATCCCTTCCCTCTCCTGCCACCATCCGTATCCGATAGCAGCATCGACCCAGAAGTGCTGGATGCCGTATTTCCTCAGCCACCTGGGCTGTGCATCAGCAGCCATCGAGCCTCCTTCCCCCTCCACCGTGTCAGCAAGGCAGCCGCAGACGCCGTGACAAGACGCAGAGCGGTGTCGAAGCCCATTTCGAAATCCTTCTATCCTATTCAAGCCAGAGAGGCTTATGTGCATGGATTTATACTGTTTGCCCCAATATTTAGCTACTGAGCTGACTAATCTGTGTGCAAGAAAAACCCCGGTGGCTCAGAGGCTGGGCAATCTACATCATTCATCATTTAGATTAGCTATTGTCTTAATCCTCTTTAAACTACTGTATAATACATAAGGGAATGGATGTTCTATTTGCTGGGGATATGCAGAAAAAAACCCTAGGCTGAAGCCCAGAGACTTGGACAGAAGCTAGAATGACAAATCCTACCACGGAAGAAACCACAGAAGAAAAAGGAAACTTGTTGCACCCCCTGACAGCTGGTTTAACTTCTTGATCTCTCCACCCTAGCACTCTTTAATTATTTCCTAGCCTGCTTCCTAAAGCTCCTCTGCCCTTTCCCTTCATCGCAACCCTGTTACCAACTGCGGATTCCAACCTGCACCAGCTCGTGCAATGTGATCGAGCTGCTGCCCCGAGGATGTGCAGCTCTGCACCCTGGGAGATGGGATGTCCCACTCACGCATCACCCACGGCCACGCTTCACTCAGAAAGGCAACAGTTCTGCCCAGCCCAGTGCTGAGCTTTGGGCCATGCCTGGTGAACAGGCAGGCTCAGGTCAACGATTAAAGCCTGCTTGGCTATCCATGATCATGCCACACATTGCTGCAGCACCCGTTGGGAGGATGAACAAAACCAGGATTCTTTATAGAAACAACAAGGAGTTGGGGGGGTGAGGGGGCCGAGCAACAAGGCAGAAGCAAATGAGGCTTTAGTTCCCTGTCTGCCAGAGCTGAGGGAGCTAATAAACAGACAGATGAGCTAAATTGTCTTCTGAACCTCTGTATCAGTATTCACATTACAGAGGCTGCTTCCAGCAATTCCAGAGTATTAATAATAAATGCTACATAATTACAGCAGACTTGCTTTGTCCTCTCTTCCTGTTTACTGTCAATGTCTCAGTAACCCTGTGCAGCCCACAGCCAGCTCTCCGCCGGCACCAGCCCCTCTGCAGGTGGCACAGCCCTGGCATCACCAATGGGTGTTTCTCCCAGCTCCCTCCTGGGGACATGAAGAAAAGATCAAGTCCTGATACCCCTTCAAAATGATCATCTTCTACCTATCAAAGCCCTGACAATGTTTCTGCAGGGCATGAAAAAGGTGTATTTGGGGGTTCAGCAGCACCCCCAAGCTGGGATGAGCTGGGGACTGTGCAAACAGCATCTCCAATGCAGAGAGTTGTAACAAGTCACCAAGAGCCTCTTAACAGTAAATAGGGCTTATGGCCTCTCCCGGTTTTAAACTTCTCCAGACTTGCAGCGGGAGCTGCCTTCCCTACAGAGGTATTTTTTGGGGTACCTCTGCTCCAGCCCATGGGGACCCTTCCTGCTGCACCCAGGGTTACAGGGCTGTCAGTGGAGACAGCTGCCCAGGATGCAAACCAGGAGCAGTAACACTGCACACTGCTGAGAGCTGGAAGCCAGCTCTGGAGCAACCCCAGAAGGACATACTTGTGGGAAGACATAGGAGATGACCCTCAGGGCCCAAGTCTGGCACCCAGGTAAGGAAGAACTAAGTTTCAGGGTAATCAGGTTCCAGACCAAACACCTCCAGCTTGAGCAGTGGCCACAGCCTCACACCATTCTCTGCAGCAACATGGCCCCTCAGATCCAGCTGCTCTTCCCAAATATCCTTCCTCCCAGGCAAGCTGTACCAAAATGCCTGCCCTGTCTGATCATTTCATACACTGATGCAAATGAGAGTTAAAGACCCTCTAGCACTTTTCCCCTGAATTTTAGAAGTGTTTAATCCAAAGTAGCTGCAAACTGAACTGTGGAGCCTGCTTTACTTCCCACAGGATTGTTTCTGTGAGTATTTATTCCTCAGTTAAAGGTGAAAAGCATCAAAACTCTGGAGAAGGGTCCAACTTAACAGTGCAATAGCAGTTTATATCTGAGCACAGGTTTAATTTGCACCTTTCAGACTAGCTCTCTCTTTTCCCAGCCTTGCAGGGAGGCTGCCATGGCCCTTAACATAGCTTCAATAATAGAAGAGAACAAATACCTCAAATGGGATTCCTGTGAGAAGAAACCAATATGCAAAACAAAGTGTGCCTGCCTTCCAGTGCAAATTAACTCAGCTTCTGCCCTGACTCCAGACCTTTCCAGACATAAGACCCATTGGACAGCAAATGAATGCCAAGCAACTCAGATGCAAATCTCCCTCTGAACAGAGAGAGCTCAAATGCTAAGGGAACACTTGATTCAAACAGCATTGAGAAGCCTTGAAATGGAAAAAAAATCCCAGCCCAAATCCAGCTCTATCAGTCACACAGGGAAAGCAAGGCTGGGTGACATAAGAACATCTGTCCCTCAGACACTGGTGTCTCTCCCTCAACCTGCAACACACAGAGCATTCCAGAGTGCTGGCATCCTGCCACAATTCTCCAGTGGTTCCCACAGGTGCACACGTCCACTTGGTGTTTTCTGTGCCTCCTTGCCAGGTGATGCATAGATGAATTTTTCTCTCTCTACACAGACACGTTTTTGAATTCTCAGAGACTGAAACAGCAACCAGAAAAAAATGCTAAAGAGAAAGACAGACAATGCTTCTGTCCTAAGATGAGTAAGGCACCAAGAAAAGTGAGAGGGACAGATGGTGCAGGGAGCAAGACAGAAGGCAGGAATCCTCTGGACTGCTTACATGGGAGTATGCATGCCAGAGAAGGATGGAGCAGAATGCAGATTGGGAAAAAAATGGGATCATCATCATCACATCAAGCTCTTCCTTGCAGGACAGTACCAGGAGGACTAGTTTGAGAGCAACATGGCTAGTAGACAGCCCCAGAGTGCAAGGAAGGACAAGTTTACCCCCACTGGGTGGCCCTGGACTGATTACGTATCTGCTGGCTGCCTCTTCACTCACTGCCACTTTTGGCAGGGCAGCCCCAATTCCTTCACCACAGGGACCTGTGCAAAAGGCACTCAGCAGGCTGGAGTCCCCACACACCACCATGGGATGGTGCAGCCAAGAAGGCAATAATCCATATGGACAGGGAAGGAAACCCATGAAGAGTTGCAAGGAAAATAACATATGTCAAACCCAAGAAGGAAGATCCCGAGCTGGATTGGACACATGCAACCTGTGTTGCTGGAGGAGCTCCTACACTCAGAGGGAAGGGATGGCCCTGCCAGCCCCTCACAGCATCCACCAGACACATGGACAGACTGCTGGCTGTCACAGCAGGATGGAAAGTGTGGGAGGACAGCAAAGTGCCTGGACTTGATCCCTGCATGCTGATGCCATAAAGCAACATTTGCCCCAGGATTATCATCCAGCACTCCTACAAGACAGAAAAGCATTAGTTTTCTGACGCTCCACACTCATCTCCAGGACAGCCTGCATCCCAAACCCTTGCCAGGGCTGTTTCCCTGCTTTCCAACACTGCCCATGTCCAAATCCACCTCCCAAATCTCAGGATGCTCCTCCGCAGTTGATGACAGCACATTGCAGGCTGTGTGAGCCTGTTGTGTCAGCCCCCGCCGCAAGCCATTTAAAAAAGAGACAGTAAGTTATTAATTACAAATTAAGCTGCTAATTGATACTCAGCTCTGTTAGCTCTAGGGGAAACAGAGGTAGTGCTGTGCCCCTCACACCACGGTTCACTGACTGCAAGTGTAATACGAGGGGCCTGATCTCCCCAAGAAAGCTGATGAGGACACAGTTGTATGGCATCCAGCTCAAGCTGTGCCTGCCAGCCCAGGGATCTCTTAATACTTCACTTCCTCCATCTGTGATCTGCCTCCAACCACTGTTACAACCAAAGGTTCAAACACCCTCTCCCAGATGACAGACCCTAGGACAAACCCAGCCAACACCCATAAGTGCCAATGGTTCCCTCCATCAGACTTGTTCCATAACACAGCAATTAGGGGTGACAGCTCCAGGGCTCCACCCCCCCAAATAAAGATCTCCGCTATTGCAGGGGATGAAGTTTCCCTACCACCACATCCCAGTAGCACTTAAAGGTCTATACAAGAAGTCCCAATTGTGTTGTTTGTGTGGACTCCTGCATCTTGCACAGGATGAGGAGATGAAGCATTGCAAGGATCAGTCCACATCAGACAGGTAAGATGGAGGCCAGCCAAAATCCTAGAGTTTAAGAAGTTCCTCCTGCACCATTTCCTCAGCTCTTTTGAAAAGCTCAGAACTACAGGGCAGAATTACCTCCTTTCTTAATAAGTAACGGGTAATAGGTAATAAAACAGTAATACTAACAAATAATGAGTAACAACACCTTATTAAGAGGCAGTAAGGCTCTGAGTATTGCACCCCTTTGTCCCAACTTTGAAGCAGATGGGAAGCTCATCTCTTGCACAGGGAAGCTCAGCACTTTGTCTGCCTTGGACAGACCTGCCTTGTTCAGGGGCTCTGCTGGAGCAGGACCAGTTCTGCTGGGTTTGGCCATCAAGCAGCCAGTGCCTAGGTTTCCATCCATCCACTCTCACACTGCTCTTCTCTTGTGGCAGCCCAGTTAAGCCTAAAGAATCACATCCAGCAAAAGTCACAAGCAAACGCAGGAAGACTTGGCAACCACAGTGCTGTGCAAGCAGAAGATGAATAAATAAAATTGACTCAAGTTGACAGAAGATGCCAATTCAGTGGTAGACATTCTGTAGTGAGGCATCTGTTTGGGTGACTTTGGCTAGCTGAGCAAAGAGGGGGAAAAAAAAAAAATTACAAAAGCCAGTTCTGCCTTTTAATGAGGGAAAAACTCCAGGGATGTTTTACATTCCATTTTAAGTAAAAAAAAAAAAAAAAAAGGAGTATACTTCTAGATACCAGAACAGATTTAGAATCACAGCCACAGAATACTGTAGACTGACCCAGATGACAACCTAATGCTGTGCAGGTGCATTGCATCCTGCAAATGCCATAGGACCAGCCAGCTCAGGTACAGGGCCTGCTGCAGGTCAGGGCTGAGCATCTCAAAGACTGGGCTTTTCCCATCTCTTATTCCTCTTGCAGTGTTTGACCACCATCATGGGGACAAGATACTTCTCAGTGCCTGACAGGCAGTCAGATGCCCCAGAATGGGCTGTGGTCTGCTGCCCTGTCCCTCAGTGCTTCCAAAAAAAACCTCAATTTCTGGCCTCTCCTTACCCATTAAGAGGCTTGAAATTGCAATGCTGCCTCTCAACACCGAGCTTCACTGTCCCTTCCCCAAGCTGCACAGACCCACTACTCCCAGAGTTTCCAACATCACTCCTGTCCTCAACAAACCCTTCGAGCTACCCAGCTGACAACTACCAAGGAGTTTTGACATCACTCCCCCAGGAGATGATGGTGAGGAAATGCTGGAAACCAAGGGAGACTGCACAGCTTTCTAACAGACAAGAAACCCTTCCCAAATCTAGTTGTAGCCATAACCAACTGTCACAGTTTTTCTTTCAAAAAACAAAGAGCCCTGCTCCATGGTAATGCAAACAGTTGCTGTTCCAACACAGTTCCCCCTGCCCTTTCCCTTCCCTTCCCCCTTCAATTTGAAGTCAATTACAGGAAGGTTAATGGGGCAGAGAGGATGCCAGTCGGCTGGGTAATGATGTCAAAGCACCTGGCATTGCCTGGGCAACAGCTAGGCAGCAGGGATGTAAATGAAGGCACAGGATTGCACTTGGTCCCTCGAAATGAGCTGATGCAATTGAGCGTATCAGCATTAATGAACATGGAAATGACGAGAGAGCACCCAGAGAAACAAGACACTGACGGGGAGCTGGTGGGAGCTGCACCCACTGCAGGAAGATATAGCAACAGGCATCGTGTTCTGGGTGTCAACAGGAAAAGCCTCCATGGTGCCAACCTTCCCCCAAGTCTTGACTCGGATGTGCTTCCCATGGTTTAACACTCCAGCTTTGCCCACCCGAGACCAAATCGTGTTGATCTGCTGAAAGCCTCCCTCATGCAGCTCCTGGCTGCTCTCCAGACAAGCTGTGACAGAAAGAGCAAGAGGGGAGATTGTGTGCGTCAAGAGGCCACATCTTAGAGTGACCTGATAAACATGGAGCCATGGCAGAAAAGACCCAGGGGCAAGAGGTGCACAGGAGCAGAGGTGCTTGAGGGCACTTCAGTGCAAGGAGCAGTGACCTGCTCAGCGGGAAGGCTGTTCCAGCAGTGCAAACCAGATTCACCAAAGCTTGCAGTCCACATATCATCTGAAATTGATATTTTGAAGTTTTCAGGCAGAGGAATGGGAGCCTTTATATGGGATGTTTTCTGTTACTGTTACTGTTTGCCAGTACAGCACTTGGCACAATGTGTTTCCATGGATCATGACTACAGGGCAGCACATCAGAGTACTGCAAGCCTCAGACACCTGCAGAAATGCAATTTCCAGCTTGGGTCCACCATTCAACTGCTATATCTTCTCCCTAGCTCCATTGGATCCCCCTAAGCACATTTACTACTTGGAAAACCTTCACCCCAATGCTATTCAGTGCTTTTCTATCCCTGGCCTTTTAGCCCACTCCATGCAACCACTCTCCCTCTTTCCTCACCCCATTCACACTCCAGCACAGCTGCAGTGATGCAGATGCCTTTGGTCCTTATGAGGAGGCCATCCAACCCCAAATCTCAGTGGCATAGGTGCTTGTGCCCCTCTGAAACTTTCTGCTCTCCCTCTTCAACACACAGTCCACCCCCAAAATATGCTCCAAGGTGGCAACAGCTCCATCAGCAGCCACAGTGACGTCCCACAGGGGCTCTACTGCCCCTAGAAAAGCTGCATTAGATGGACAGGGGGAAGCTGACAGCATTTCTCACACCGGTGACTAGCAGAGCTTGCACAGTTGAGTCGCAGCTGTGCAAATGAGACCCCAGCAACCACCCCCCAGCCCCAGTGATTCTCCACAGGCGTGAAGAGCACTATCAGGGACACAAAGCAGCCGACGCCACAGGGAAGCAGTTGGGTCATGCATCCATTTGCAAGGTCAGCGCCCTGTGCCTCTTTAAAGTACTTCACTTTCGCTGGAGGCAAGTCAAGGTGACTCGGACAGACTCTGCTGCTGCTCCTCCCGTTCCCACTGATGTTCCCTGCTATCCCTGCCCTTGCAAGCCCCTGGGAACTCAGGGCATCCTGGTCTCTGGAAACGGCCCAGCAAAGCAACAACCTGGGCCATAAATAACACTGGCAGTGGGCAGAAGCAGAGCAGCCGTGGGCTCTGCAGGGACTGGAGCATCCCTGGCCAACCCATATGCAGGCTCTGTGGGACATAGGGCTTGCCTCAAGCAAACACCTTCCAAACATCCTCCCTGCCCACCACAGCGGGACCGGGAATGACTGGGCTCACAGCAGTGCCATCCCAATGCCAGGTCTCTCCTTGAGTTGCTTTTAAACGTCAGCAGTAAAACAGCTACAGAGAGTGAATTAAATGGAGGAGGGGGAGGAAAAAGGAAAAAAAAAAAAAAAAAGAAGAGAAAGATGAAAGGGAGAAGAGACAGCTCTGCTAATAGCGAGTCAGCCAGAAGTCTCAGAATCCATTTGAAATGCGTAGGGCTTAATTTATCTTAATGGTTTTGTCAAACATTGGCACTCTGTTAAAAGCACAGGAGAGCTGGTAATCCAAATGCCAGTGGCTCTGCTTTCACTAGTCACAAGAAAGCTGCTGTTCCAGTCCCCAGATAGATCCATCTGGTTTCATGCAAGAAGCAAGTATAGTCCTGGCTACTGCAGTCACTCAGGAGGGCAGTTCTGTATTTACTTAGCACTGGCAGCAGCCTGGCTTTGCCCAGAACGTAAAAAATAAACACAGTCACTGCATTTCTGAGCTTGTACATGTCTTAAGGCAGCTCCAGGCTTCTCCTGAAAACACAGCTCAGTCAGGGGAAGAGAGATTTGCAACTTCCCCTCGGGAAGACAAAATGAAATCTCTCACCTATGTAGACTTTGGAAAGAAGTTGAAAGAAAATAAGAAGAGCAAACTCTTTGCTCACAGGCAGGAAGAGGAAGACACAAGCTGCAAGCTGGTTCCCCATCCAGCCCTGCTCTCCCTCCTCTCTCCAGCAGCACTAGGTCAAGGGCCCCCAGCAAACCCTGTGAGGTGGAATGGCTCAACCCCAGGGCAGCACTATCTCTGCCACTGTCAAACCTTCTTCTAGAGGAAAAAGTAAAAACTTCAACCTGCCATTTAGGATGATTTTCCTTTTGCAGACCAAGCCTGTACTTACACACAGTAGGGACAAGCAGACGGTGTTTAAGCCTCCTTGCCTAAAGCCCTATTCTGGCAGTAGATTGGGAATTCAGGACATCTCATTTTGGTTTTTTCCCCCCTCTAAGGGCACCAGCAGATGACTTGCAGGACCAGCTACTGTGTGATTCAAGCCACTGAGACACAGGCACACTAGGACAGGGACCAGGCCACTCTCCCCTCTGCACTGACAGCAGTCCAGTAAGGTCAAGCTTGCCTACAGACTCTTGGGTGGAGGCTAAAAACATCACTTTTAACCCTTCAACCATCTGCAGGACATCAGTCACTAATCTGTCCTCTGCACCCACATCCTCCCAGGCAGCTGGCACCACAAACTGGTGAGACTAGAGATGTTGGGAGCACAGCTCTGCCCACCTCCCCAGGCCTGTGTGATTCCAACAGCAGATCCCAGAAACCTTCACTTCCCTAAGGCAGTCTCCACTTCCCAGCACATTCCTCAACACTCTCCTCTGGCTCATTGCAGAGAACCCTCACTGCCATGTACCCCAGACAGAGGGTTTGTTTAAGGAGCCAGCACTAAAAGAAGCATTGCTGCCTACCTCCAAAGCAAAGGGCTACAGGGGGAAGCAAGCCCTAAGCTCCAGGGCCATGGGTACATTCCCTGCTCCACACAGTGCAGGTGGGAAAGGAGCTTCAGGAAAACTCAGGGGGTGCAGCGGAGGTTTTTGAGCCTCTGCATTGCCTTAAACCTCCCCCTCCATCCCAGGATCTGGACTTCTGTTTGATTTAAGACACAAATGGGATCGAGTTTAAAGGTCTCAGCCTGGCCCTTGACTCCTTGGTGGGAGTCTTTCCACATCACAAAACCACCAGACAATTCAGCCTGATTGACAGCCTTTCAGGCAGAGGGGCCCGGGGCTGAGGGAGGGGAGGGGGCCGTGGGTCAGGGCTAAGGGGGGGGCAGCCAGAGCAGTGCAAAGGGCTGGGAGAACAGGGCATGGCTGCAAGGTGGGGGGAATGCTCAAGGTTTGTGCTTCCACAGGAAAAAGGTTTTTGGGAAGGGATGAGAGGCTAAAGCATCCTTGAGGGGTTCAATTCCACTTAATACAGGCAAAATCCAAATTGCAGATAGCACAGGCAAGGGCAAAAAAGAGGTTTGGTTTTATGCACTTTTTCCTGAGGTAAGTGGATAGCAGCACACACCAGAGAAAGCAGGAAGCTGAGGACAAGGCAGAAGGAGGACCCCAGGCTCATAGAGAGGAGAGGAGTCAGTGACAAGCAAGAGCCAGGAGAGATCAGAGATGGGAAAAAAGTGACCAAAGCCAGAGTTCAGTGTCTCTGGGCTCGGCCAGTAAGGCTGCAGCAAAGGCTGAGATGGCAGCATGAAATCACACACATGTGCACCCTGTGCAGTATTCTACTTTGGGTCCCATCCTGCTCTCCAGCTCTAGCAAAACCCAGCCTAGTGGAGGGACTTGACCAAGTTACCTCTGCAGCAACAGGAAGGACCCCCAGAACAGCGAGTAGCAAAGATTAACTGATTCCTCACCTCCTCCACCCTCATACTCTTCACACTCCATCTCAGGAGAGCTGGGCACACTGCTCAGCTCCCTCCAACACGGCTTTTCCCCCGTTCCAGGGCTGATGCCAACAACCTTCATGGGTCTGCAGAGCCCAATCTCCTGCTGTATGTGGTGATTCCCGTCCCAAGACCACTCATGTTGCTAATTTTGGGAGAAGGTTCTCTTGGAAGTATTCTCACCTTGCAGTCTGGGTCAAACCCTTGTTTGCCAGTCCCTCTTCTCAAGAGGACACAATGCACTTCTGTGATAAGATGAGAGTCATCATCACTTGGGGAGACCAAGCAAGGGAATGTAAGAAGACCAGAGATACTTGTCACGCTATCTTATTTATCCCCTCTTTTGCACACAGGAAACCCTTTCTCCTACCTTTTTTTTTTTTCCCCCTCTAAAGAAAAGAGAAAAATTTTAAGCTGGTGCTTTAAAGCACAGCAACCGCCAGCCCATCTCCATGGCTTGCCAAGAGAGCAATTCATCCTCTGCCTCTATTCTGCACTAGGTAAAGCCCCCCCTCTCGCTTTTGTTCATCTCCCCGCTCTTTTGTCTGGCCCTGAAAGCGTTGATCACTCCTGCATGAGGAATGTGAAACTGATGTGATGTGATAGGAACAATGCTCCAGCCCCGCTCCTTGCAGCCACATCAAAGTCCCCATTTGCATGGCTTCCCCTTGCCTGCCTGTCCCCCTCTGCCCCCGGCCGTGCTCTGGCTGCTTCAGCGCCTTCATTGTCCTCCCAGCTTCCAGAAGCAGCCTTGGCCTCCTGCTAAAAGGCACTCGATGTGCTCCCCATTCCTGCCTCTGCCTCCTTTTGCCCATGGGAGATGGGATCCACGGGTAGGATCTGGCTGGCAAGAGATGTGACATCGACATAGGCTAGGATGCACCAACGCACTCTCTGTTAATCCTGCTGCTGTCTGGTGCCTATTCCCCAGTGGATGCTTCTCCCTGCAGCACTGCCAGGCTGGGGTGGGGGGTCTAAGCAAAGGGATGGAGAGGTGAGGAAGAGCTGATAAATCAGGAGGTGTGGGGCAGTGGGGCCCAGCCCTGCTAGAGGAAAATGGGGAAGTGTATTAGCATAAAGATCAGGATATTTCTAAACCAGTGAAGGGCACAGGGGTAGTAGTTCACACTGGAAACGCCCTGCTCTTGTAGTATATAGGGGAGGTGGAACCCAGCCTGTCCTTCTGGTATAGGGGGAGAGGCAAGGAGCCGGACACTCAGTAAGGGCATGACCTGCCAGGTGGGCACCACCAGACCTGTAGCACTGCCAGCCCATGCAACACCCTCCATCATTGGCAGCTGCATGGACCTTAGTGGACAATGTAAAAGCCACTGGAGCAGCTAGATAAATACAGCTCTGGGTCCAGGCAGCTGAGGCCAGGAATGCTGTCGCCAGGTAAAAATCCTGCTGCTGCCTCGCTATGAAAAGCTACAACCCACAGCTAAGCAACACCCTTCCCAGAGCACACTGCGCACGGAGCTCCTCCAGACCTCATCAGGTCAAGGGCTCTAAACCAGCATCAGCAAAGGAGCCTGCTGAAAGAAAACAAGCCCTCCAGCAAGACAGAGAGCCTCTCCCCAGTCTCACAGCAGCTGTGGCCCCATAGCAAGCCTGTGTTGACATGACAGCAGCTGGAAAGTGATCGCTTTATGTGTCACTAACCAACACACAGAGATGGGAAGCATCTCTCTGCTGAAAAAAAAGACACTTCCAGGTCCAGCCATTTCCAACACAGCATGCAAGACCCAGGTGACCAAGGCTCTGGGCCCAAGCGCATTTCCAGCTTGCACCTCATACAGATGGATCAGTGATGAACAGGGACTCCAGGTGTTTTGACTTCAAACGCACAGAAATCCTAAACCAACTGTCCCAGAGCCATTTCTGAATTATCAGCTCAGAGATCAAAATGCACACATGGGTTACATGTAGTATGTACTGCTCTAATGTTAAACAGGCACTTCTCAAGTACTTTGCAGGCCCCCTGTACCCAAGCAGCCTCCCAAATCTTGAGATCCCCTACCTCTCCTTTCAGTTTTTACCTGGTTTTGTTTATTCTTTTATAAGGTTATATATTATAAGCTTTATAATGTGCCTATTATTTGCCCCCTATTTAAGCTCCTCTGCTCTTCATCTTTAGCTGGAGCTCAGTAACCTGCCAAGGGACACAGCACTGGCAACTATTCCTGATTTATACTGATGGAGAATATAACTTCCCTTTGCTAAAGTAAATAGAGTCACTACCAAGAGGCAGAGCACAATATTTTTTATTAATGAGCATATTTCTGCCTTAGTGCTCACTGGGGAGGCAAGACACTCAATGTGGAAGAACTAAGACCACCTTCCTAACATTTTGGGCCAGATTTGCTACACAAAGAGTAGTTGTGCATTACACCTGGCCAGTGTCACTCCTGGTTAGGAAAAAAAGAGTCTCTGCTAGAGGAGTATCGTGGGGTGTGATTAAGGAGGGATATTTCATTCTGGCATTCAGACTCATCCCTGCCAAGGTGGTTTACCTTAGGATGACACCAGAAAGGCTATTTTGCTGTAGCTGTCCTCACACACTAACCAGAGCCCCCAGCAGGAACCAAAGGCTCCTTCACCAGGCTGAGGGGAGTCCACCAAACACAACTTTGCTGCCCATCACCCTGCTGGGTTCCCACCTGGCTACCCCAAGGGGATGAAGCTCAGAGTCCCCTGCATCCCCAGGAGGAACAGAGGCCCCTGTGGTGGGCTGACCTTGGCTGGATGCCAGGTGCCCACCAAAGCCCACTCTATCACTCCCCTCAGATGGACAGGGAGGGTAGAAAATACAGCAAAAGCTCATTGGCCAAGATAAGGGCAGGGAGAGATCCCTCACCAATTACCATCACAGGCAAAACACACTCAATTTGGGGCAATTAATTTAATTTATTACCAATCAAATCAGAGTAGCGTAATGAGAAATAAAACCAAATCTTATAACATCTTTCAACCACCCTTCCCTTCTTCCTAGGCTCAACTTCAGTCTCAAATTTCTCTACCTCTTCCCTCACAGAGGCACAAGGGGGATGGGGAATGGAGGATGTGGTCAGTTCATCACATGTTATCTCGCTGCTCCTTCCTCCTCAGAAGCTGAACTCCTTGCACTCTTCACCTGCTCCAGCACAGATTCCCTATCACAGGAGTCAATCCTCTACAAAGGTCTCCAATATGAGTCCTTCTCATGGGCTGCAGTTGTTCACAAACTTCTCCAGTGTGGGTTCCTTCCATAGGGTACTATCCTTCAGGAACAGGCTGCTCCAGCATGGGTCCCTCAAAGGGGTCACCAGTCCTGCCAGCAAACCTGCTCCAGCATAGACTCCTCTCTCCAGGGGCCACAGGTCCTGCCAGCACAGGTTTCCCATGGGGTTAAGACTCCTTTTGGGCACCCACCTGCTACGGCCTGAGGCCTTCCACAAAATGCAAGTGGATCTCTGCTTCCAGGTGGACCTCCATGGGCTGCAGGGGCACAGCTGCCTCACCATGGTCTGCACCACGGGCTGCAGGGGAATCTCTGCTCCAGCCCCTGGAGCACCTCCTCTGTCTGGATCTTTACTAACTTGGCGTCTCCAGAGCTGTTACTTTCACACAACCTCGCTTGTCCCTTCTCTGGCTGCAACTGCAGTTTTTTCCCCCTCCATTTCTTAGATCTATTATCCCAGAGGTATATCTGTTATCCCAGATGACCCCACCATCACTGATGGGCTCAGCCTTGGCCAGTGGAAGGTATGTCCTCAAGCTGGTTGGCCTTGGCTCTGTTGGACATAGGGGAAGCTTCCAGCAGCTTCTCACAGAAACCACCTCTGCAGTCCCCACCTGCACTACCAAAACCTTGCACATAAACCAAACACATCCCCACCCCCCAGCCCTGAAAGGCAGCATCAGTTGTTTTTGGGAGCTATAATGGTGCAACCAGTAGCTGTGCTCAGAGAGATGATGGCCTGCAGGACTCCAGGACAGGAGCCTTGCTCTCCTATTGTGGCAGTGAGCTGTTGTAGAAGAGGACACAAATAAGATGCTGTACACCCCTCCAGTACTCCATCTCCCCAGCCCTCCACACAGTGTCAGCAAAACAGGATAGGTCCCACTCTTTCAGAAGGGTCCTTGCTGATGCTTGCATCAAGAAGAGGGAACAAATGCTTTGTGCCAGTAAGGGATACAGTGATCCCCACACAGTGCTCACTGGGTAGTAAAATCCACCCTCCAAAGGTGGTGAAACACTGCAAGAACCTCCTGCCCACACAAGCAGGAGTGGGTATAATTCCTCCCCTGGGGATCAGGGACCAGGAGACATTCCCTTACTTGTGGTCCCCACCAGCTCCTGGCTACCATCAGCAGCTGGTGCTGACCACATGGGCTGCTGCTTTCCAGGACAGTGCATCCAGAGGAAGCCCCCTCAACTTGCCTTACACCAGCATGGCATTTTGCTGGAGCCCAACAGCACCACTTGAGCAGAGGCCAGGCAGGTACCCCCAACCCTCCCAGCCCACATAGAGTCAAAATGCTGCAAGACAGTTAAACAAAGCCACCCAGCTCACTGCATCCAGTTGCCATCGGAGGCATGTCACAGGAGAAGAGACCTTGATACAGCTGGATAGATGTTGTTTCAGGGCTCCTAATCCTCTGTCCCTAATTCATTCCTGGTTTCTGCAAGACACAGTTAATTCTTGACCAGCCACCACACATGCATGTTTCTTTGCTTTCAATCGGCCAGCAAAATCCATTTACCTTGCCTGTCTCATCCGGTTTCCATCAAGCCTGCTGAATTCTCCTTCAGTGAAATAAGCAAGCTTACTGTAACACCCTCTTTTGTCAGAGCAAGGCGAAAATGACAGTCTTTCTGGTGCCTGACTATTTTCCTTCACAGGAGCTAAACATTGCTTGTTTTCCATTGTGAACTGTTCTGACTTCTTAAAATGCATGAAAGCACCAAGGGAGTCAATTCAAGTGGGAAAGAAGTTTCTGAAAGAGAATATTTATGTACCTTGCATTTTCCTGTGGAGAAGTGTAGGCTGGTAATTTACTAGTCAAGGATGTGGGGGTCTCCAAGTGAACACGAGGGGGAAGAGATGCAATTCAACATTTGCCTTGTCCAACACCAGCCATGAGCAGACAGAGATCAAACTGTTGATTTAAGATTCTTGGTTGCAAAACTCCAGTCAGTGGGTTTGTGGGAGGCAGGGCAAAAGTTCCCCCAGCTTGCACACCCCAGGTGTTTTTTTGGCTTTCAATACCAGAGCCACAAGCCACTTCTGGTTCTTGCAGAACAGAATCCCAGTCCTCTGCAGTACGTGACTTCCCCCTCAAAGCATGTCCTAAGGGTTTTTCAGACTAAGTTTGAGGCAGGACAGAGGGAACAGAAACCCCAGACCTGTTCCTTCCACACCTCCTGCTGCTTCCTTTTTGCTTTTCTGGTGACATGCACCCAATGCAAAGCAGCTACAAGACACCAACGTTTTTGGCCCTGTGCTAAATGCTGCCAAAGAAGCAGCACATGAGTCAGAGTGGCCCTTTCATCCAAAAACAGCTGGAGAATCAGGTCAAGCTGATATCTGCAAGCATCTGAGTGACCCACATTATTAACTTCTGTCCAGAAGTAGACACCAGCAGCCTCAGAGTAGAGGGGCAGTCCCCAGGGATGTACACCAAGGAAGGAGATCACCAGAGAGCCCTCCTCCCATCCCCACTCTGGCCTGAGCAGGACAATTGCACATCTGGAGCCAGGCAGCTGATGGGAACCCAGCACGGTGCACACCAAGCTCTGCAGAAGGAAACCTGGCCCCTGTACTCCATTTGCAAAATGCCTGAAGCCTGATGCTTTCAACACAGGAAACATCCAAAGTCCTTACACTTTAGGGTTTAATTCCCTCCTCCCCCTCCCTGCAGTAGCCTTGAGTTTTCATTTCTCATCCTCTCTTGTTTTAGTTTCCTCACACTCTTTTCACATCCTTGTCTTCTTTTCCTTTTTTGGCGGCTCCTCAAGTTTCATTCTCTTTTCCAAGTTACACGAGATGAATTTAAGACTTCTGCCACTCCTCCCTGCTCATTAGCAGACATAAATTAAAAGCAGAATTAAAGAGATTACTTGCAATGTCACTTGAGACACCTTGAAGCCTCTTATTGCTTTGCCATGTACTGTGAATTCTGACCCACCAAGGGACTTTACAATTGGACCTTGCCAAGTGTTTATCTACATCCTGTTAGATAGGTTTGGGGGAAGAGCTCTCATCCTTCTCAGAAATAAGATAAGATTAAGACTTTGCTGGAAGCTTTCCATTCCTGCATCAAGTTTGTTGCAAAAAAGTTACCACCTGCTAAGGTCTTTTGACACTGAAGTATAGATCAGACCCACTTGCAGGAAAAAACATGCAAAAATTGGTTTTGTTTTTTTTTTTTTTGCTTTATTTGTTTCATGGAATTTGGGTAGGATGTTACCAGGCCTGTACTGGAAACAGCTACCACCCGCAGGGCACTGGTCAGCTACAGCCTCCCACAGAGACCATGGCTACAGTGAGCCAAGGAAAATCATTGCACACCAGACTGCTTCCAGGACTAAGAGCATCCTGTTGATTTCCACATTTCCAGGAGACAAACAACTGAGGACCTGCAGATTTTTACTGCTATAGCCGCACCCATTGCCTCCCCTCTGTGATCCTGTGTGTCAGGGAAAAGGCTAAGAGAGATGCCATCTGTTCCACGTTCAGGACCTCATGTGCTGACATTAGCACCCAAAGGTTGGGGAGGTTCTCTGAGTGAAAAGTTATTTCAGAAGTTTCATATAATGCGCACAGGTGCAGCTCCTGCTGCTCAAAGCTCAGGTGGCACAAACCAGCAGGCACAGGGCTTGCAGAGCCCTGCCTGTCCCACAGCACCACTCACACCCCTGACAGTCACATACAGACCCAGGCAAGGTGGGAAACCAATTTCAAGCGCCTCGGGGATGAAGGGCTTGAGGCAGAGCACCCAACCACCTGTGGGAAAAGAGCAGCAAGAAGGACTGAGCATGTGTCACAAGATACTCTACCCCAGCTGGTCACCGGAAAGGAGCTGGGAGTGATGAGGTCAGAGCACAAAGCCAACAGCTCAACAACTGTCAGCTCAGAGCGCCAAGGCACAGCAAGAGCACAGGGGCCATCACAGCTACGTAAGACACCACATGCCTTAATCTCTCCCCGGGGAGAGAACCTCTTCCAGCCCAGACTGTTTGTGTACTCAGCTAATTTTGTTGCCTGACTTTCCACCTACTTGCTCAGCAGAAAACTGATCCTCCCAAGTAATCATCACTATTTCATCCCTACCCTCAGACTGAAGGCCATGGCATAAGCAAAACCCTGCTACACTGCATCAGCTGCAAACCCAGTGTCACAAGGGCAACTGGCTCCCCTTGCCGTGTCCCCTTTGCTGAAGCTCCTCTCCCAGTCTGAACACCATGAATGCCAGCACAATCAAATACTGCAATCCACTTGTTAACCTAAACGAGCCTCATTTATCCTAAAATGCAGTTCCAAATCTCCTCTGTGGCTCCTACACACAAGTCAGGCTGTTCAAGCGCAGTAGTATAATTAAGGGAAAAAAAATACCCTGCATACACCAGGGACCATCGTGAACAGCATGAGCTTAGTATTAGCTCTTGCTAGAGCACGGTGAGACTATTCCTGGCTGCTGCCTTCAGTGACGGTGTCCATACTTTTAAAAAAAAAAGGGGAAAAAAAGAGGTTGTGGAAGTGGAACAGCTTCCAAAAAGAATTAGGAGAATGAGTTGGGAACTGGAAAGCCTGCTGTGCAGACACAGGCTTGAGCGCTCAATTGGTTCAACTAAGCCAAGAGACAATCAGGAGAGGACTTAATCACCCCCTGCAAAAGTACCAGTGCAGAGAGAAGATTTCTGCTGGCAGTGGGAACCCTGCTCTGGGGCTGCCCAGATTCCACACAGTGAAGGCAGAGGAGACTACTTAGCTTGTGGGTCACTCTAAGAGAGCAAACAAACTAGCCTGGGCTGGCAAGTATTATGCCCAGGTCTCAGCTCCAATTGCAAGCCACCCCAACCCTTATCCCCACACTGTAACAGAGGAGGGCAGATTGGAGAAGCCCTGGTCCCCTCCCCTGGACCAGCCACAAAGATGAACCAGAAGCCAAGCTGCATTGCAGCACCAAAGGCATCTCCTGACAGTCCACCCCGAGATATCCCTCCTTTATCTCTTCATTTAATGAACCTTCTTTTATCTCTTCATTTCCAAGAGACTTGCCAAAGAAGAAGCCTGTGTTCTCACTAAAGAAAGTCAGGCCAATGGTCATTTGGAAAAAGAGAAGGCAGATTATTTTGTTTTTAAAATACAAGTCAGTTAACCTCACTGAATCAGGGGGAGGATCAATTAGGACAGACCAGCAAACTTAAGAGGTCAGAACAGGCATCCCATGTGTTTATTCATCACTTTGAAGTCTCACTGTTCTTCCATTCCTGCTTCCATATTGAAACCAATTTCATCAGGGAAGCTCTGCATCAAACAGTGCTCTAAAACTCAGCTGCTACACCGAAGCCTGCTCTTCACTCCTCCCTCCAATTACAGTGCTCATTTCACCTTTAAAATAAGGCTGCCTGGGATTCCTACTTGAGCTGACTAATAAATGGCACAAATCAGTCAGTGCCAGGCTGGGGCTGCAATCCCATTGAAGAGCTGCATCCTGGACCCAAACTTGCACACGGGAGAGAAAAGACATTACACCTCTTCACATGGGAACAGGAACAACTCACTGGGAACCTGTCTTTTCCCTGGGGTATCCTCTGCACTGTCAACACCCCTGGCACCAGACTACCTTTTCTTTTTAAAGCAAGGGGACATATGGGCTTATGCACAGGCCAGGACATCAAAGGCCTGGGGTCATTTGCACAGGCCAAGTTTCTTCATAGAGCTTATGGAAGAGTGGATTTAACTAGGCAGTCCTGGAGCAGCAGAGGCAGAGTTCAATTTCCTTTTATTGCCTATGTGGCTTTTGTCCTGCCCTCCTCCAGGTTGCCTCCTCAGCTTGGCAACAGAGTAGCTCACTGGTCAGTCTAACAAAGAGATGACTTGGAAAAAGGAGGAAGTTTTTCTCCCTTTTTCAGTTACTTTCTTAAGCTTTGGGGGCCTTCTTTTGCCATTGAACATGGAATTCTTTGCTGCTAAGCTCTGGCTGTTCTACTCTGTTGCCATGGCTGGTTGGAGCCTCTCAGGAGGTGACTGGATAGACACATGGGACCCAGCTCACTCACTGTCCCATCCCTGGCATCTCATAGCTGCTCCCCACTAGAGGATTTTCAAAAAGGTGTTCAGGGACCACATTTCACCAGCTCACTTCAGAAAGGCCCTTTGCTCAGCAGCAAGGCATTACTAGACATGCAGGGAAAAAATATAAAAAAAAAAGATAAGCAAGACTACTTAAAAGAAATTTGCTTTGGTAGCACATTCAGGGTCCCTTTTTCCAGAACAGCCATGATGATCCATAAGGGAGGCTGCACACAGGCCACCTAAATCAACTAAAACCAGACTGCTTTTCTTTTACAGCATTAGTCTCAATCAGGGAAGCAGCAGAGGTCTAGCCAACCTGCAGACAGGGTAACTGGGGACTACCCCCAACAACGCAGTTTTCCTCTGAGGGATGGTGGGATGCACAGATCTCGAACCATCAGCCACCACCAAGTCAGCTCCTGCAGCTGCTGTGACAAATGGGGGGACAGATGGGGAAAGAATGATGGGAAGCAGCAGTGACATGCTGCAGAAACCACCTTCCTTTCAGACAGCCTTGCTGCATGCCAAGTCAGTCTCCTGTTTGCTTCATATTCATCATTTCCTACTCACTCAAGCCTCATCTCCCTCCTCTCTTCACACTTTCTTGCTCCTCTTCTTCCTTCCCCATTCCCATCAGGGTCAGGAAACTCTGTGGTTCAGCATCTTCCATTTGTGATTTGTACCATCTCCAGCCTGGTAAACTATAAGATACTGGAGAGGATGCAGGACTGCAGGAAGCATGTCTGCCTTGGCAGAGACAAGAATCAGAAGAAGAAACTGGATGGGAACTAGATGGGCTCTTCCTTCACCTGGTGCCCCAACCTCTCTTTTCCAAGCCGTGTGATTTATCTCTCTCTGGACCATCTCTGCAGGAACCAGGTCTATTACGGAAATTAAAATGTGCTGTTGCCAGCAGATGGCAAGATCAAACCCTCGGCACGCCTGTCCCCTCCAAGCAGGGATGGCAGACACCACAGGGCTCGCAGCCAAGTGCATCAGAGCAGGTGCCAAGAGAAGCTCCTACACAGCTCCCTGAAGGGCCACCAGCTTTGGAGTCTGCTGGCCAGTGGCACAGCTCAGCAGGCCAGCCGGATGCCAGTCTGAAGCTGAATTCAGCCACAGTCAGCCTTCCAGGAGCAACTGAGAGCCAACACAGACCTGCCATGCCATTGCATGCAACACACAGCATGAGCACTTCCAAGCACTCCATCAGGATGCTTCAACACTGAGTTGAGTTTGGGGTGGCGGGAGGTGAAAACCCTTTCCCTTCTCTCCACAGCTTGTTTGCCTACTAAGGAAACAACCCTAATAAGAATATGCCTGAATCAAGGAAATATTCACCTCACAAATAACTATCACAGGGGGCTGGTGGCTGCAGGTACCACTAAAAGGTGTGACCAACCAGGAGATCCTTCCCTGAAAGCAAGGCTTCAGTGTACACATACACAGACGAACCCTAGAAGAGGCAGCATGATGTTTCATTGACTGCAAACACAAGAAGGTCATTATCATTCCCCAGAAAAATCTTTCTCGCTCATGTATTCCTAAATGATAACACAAGAGCAACTAATCCCGAAGACATTTGTGCTCCAAGCTGGTGACAGCTCTGGAGACAGCACAGAAATAAATCTCTGCAGAAGCATATTAGAATGGCTTGGAGCTACGAAGGCAGGCACAAACTTTTCCTGAGCAAGATGAGCTCAGTTAGGTATTACTGACTGACACATGAAGAGAGAAATGCAACCCACACCAGGAAGAGAGGATTTCCAGGTGCCCCTTCCTAGCCCCATGCAGCAGCATGTTGCTCCCCAGACCAGCACTTACTCCTCAACCTATGCCCTGAAGGCACTGCTGAGCAGCCCAAGCACCACTGCAAAGGCAAAACCTCACACCCCAACAGCAGCACTTGAGCACACAGGCAGCTATACAAGCAGGAGAGCAGGTTTGTGAGCAGGCAGATGTCGGAATACATCACAAAACGGCCCATGGATTTTTGTCAGAAGAGGATAGGCAGCCCCTAAACAACAAGGAATGCAGTCCTGATGGTTCAGAAATTTATGGTCACAGCAAGAATAGGAAAGAAAGAAGCCTTATAACCAAGGAGTCTTCAGAACTCCCACTGTTTCCCTGATGGATCAGGGATGCAGGTGATGTTCATAGACCCAGGCCCTAAGTACAGGATAAGGTGTCCTTGTGCACTCGAGCACCAGAACAGGAGCTTGTACTACCTGAGGTTCTGCTGGACTAAGCTCTTGTACAGGC
>VYXB01010507.1:175414-197755 GCA_013397135.1 Pachyramphus minor
GGAGAGGAGAAAAAAACCCACCTGGGGGGGAAAAAAAAAAAAAAAAAAATCAGGCAATTTTTTATAAATTAATTTCCCGCAAACAGACTTCTTGCTGGTACTTCTCATCACTTAAGACAAAAGGGTTGAAGTTATCATCTGGACAGTCAGATGCCAACAATCAGACTAATCCTTCCGATTAGAAGAGGATTTGGAAACAAACAGGAGGGGAGATTTCCTTCCTTCCTTCCTTCCGCAGCATTTCAAGCAAACCTGCTTCATGCTGTGCCGCGAGGTAACCTTTTGCCAGGCTGTCCTCAGCCCAGCCTAGACACAACAGGGCACTGAGCACTGTATCTGGGGCCAGAGACCTAATTCTTAAGTGGTTCTGAACATGTCCTGTTAAAAGGATCACAGCAATATCCTTCTGCAATCACCAGGAGAGCCCGGGGTGACACTACCCTCGGCTGGATCTGAGCCCTGAACTCCCAGTGCCCTTTCTGACCTTCTGTACTCTGTTCCCTGCATTCCCATGATACTCTCACCCCAGGGCACAAGGAACCTGCCAGGATTGCTGATCAGCTGCATGATCTGCTTAAGAAGAGAAGAGCAAAGCATGCCAACCAGCTCCTTTGCAGCCTGTGCCATTTCTGTCCTATGCTCCTTAGTTCTCAGGGAAGCACCAAGGTCAGCCAGGTGGACTGCAGGTAGCACTAGGTGGGCTTAGTCATGCCTGTCTCCCAGGAGTTGGAAGATGCTGGAGACACATGGCAGCTCTGCATCCAAATGCAAATCTGAATCCCCAATCAAAACACGGGGAGCAACAGAAGGCAAAACAGAAGTGCCCTTTGGCAGGCCCCTTTCTCCCAGGCTAGATCACTCGTGCCAGTAGATTCAGGGAGGGGGCAGAGTGGGGCTGTCCATCAGCTGCTGACAGCACAGGCACTTCATCCTCTGCCAGCTGGAACATCTGGGCAGCTCTGCATAAGCTCCTCAGGTACTCTGGACCATCACCAAGTGATAGTTCATCCTCATTCTCCAATCCTTGCCAGCCTTCTGACCATCCACTCCCTAAATAGCTCAGATTGTTTCAAAGGGAGGGTACAGTGAACAAGAGGATAAAAAGATAAGTTTTCCCCTCTCTCTCACCTGCCTGTGCAGCATCTCGGTCTGAAACTGTGGGTCAAACAGCCTCCTTCAGTTCAAGGCAAATGGAGTGCTGTGATTTTTAAGTGACCATCAGTGACCCAGAGCTGCAGCATGGAGAGAGTGGATGCAGACCTGAATCTTAAATAGATTAGCTTTTGTATTACACTTTCATAGACACAGCAGAGAAATCCCCTAAACACTTCACAGCCAGGTGTAATACCAAGATTCAAGGCTTAATGCCATGCAAGGAGCATGTTTTCCACTGGCTGCAGTCTGGCTGCTCAGATCCTGCCTCATCCTGGGGAGCATGAGCAAGCACATATTTTAATTTTAACTAAGGAAAGAGGTCCAACCACTCAGCTTTTGGTTAACCAAAAGCACGTAGGCACACTGCTGTCAGGGCTACAACCCAGCAGATTCTGCAGGCTAGCTCCTGCTGAGGGTTATTCTAGCCCAAAAGCACCAAACCAGCCTGCATGATCTACACAGGGAGCAAGAGACTGCATAGAGCTTTCTGCCTCAATGGTAACAGGCCTAGAGCAGCTGGGGAGCAAGACCAAAGCACTCCCATCTGCCTGAGCATCACTCCCAGCAAAGCACAATAGGCATATAGTGGAGCTGGGAGCACCCAGCATGTTTGCTGCTGGCGTTTCCCCTCTGGATACAGGGCAACTCATCACTGCTCAGGCCAAGATCCATGCTCTGCAGCTCAAGAGCAAGCAGATGGTGGACAGCCACACTTGCAGCAGGAGTAGAGCAGGAAGCTTGCAAATCAGGTACAAATGCAATACAGCCATGCTGCTCCACCTGGCAAGCCCTTTGTTGTGCACAAGCAGACTCATTGCCTCCCAGGACCTGCACGCTGCCTTCAATTTACAGTGTATGTCACAGAACCATAGTTCCCATCAGGGCAGCTTGCAAGAAGAGAAGGATGTGACAGGTGCCCCTGGTGTAGGTGTCACATTAACACACAGCGACAGTAATTAACACACCACTGGATTAAGCCTGGATGATCCATCTAGTGATCATAACCTCGCTTCAGCCCCAGCACAACTTCTTGCCACAAAGTCACTCCAATCCCTTCCTGATAAAAAGGGGACTGCACCAGAAATGGCCCTGCCAGTTTTCACATTTTCTTTTTGATTTTAAAGTTGCATAGAAAAATTTATAGGGTATTTTTCAGGCTGAGATGATGCCATTTTATTTGCCCAGTATGAGTGCCCTCAGTTGCTTTATTGCAAAGATGTAACTGAACAAATCACCAAGAACAGAGTGGGCCAGGGAAAACCCCTGTGAGACGCAGTTGGGTTGATCTTACAGTTGTCACACATCAGTGCTGAAGATATACAACCAGATGACTGTGGTACAGCATGAAACCTGTACCTGGAGACACTTGACAAGGCCTGTCTAGGCAGAGAAGAGATGCAGCATGAACCTGGTGTGCTCAGCGTCACCAAAAGTCCTCACAGCAGGTACACAAGCACAGGCTTTGCATTGGTGAAGTGCAAGGGATGCCTTTCCCGACTCAGCCCCTGACAGCACCTAAGCCCCCACAGCAGGAGGGAGAAAACGCCAGCAGGTCCTCTGCTCTTCACAAGAGTGGGTGGCTGGTGCCGGAGTGCTGCAGGCTATGAAGACTTGTTTTCCTGAATCTGTGCACTTGGCCAAATTCACAGCAGAGAGAAAAAAAAAAATTCTCTTTACTTTTGAGCCATAGACTGTCAAAGGCTGGAGCTACATGGTGCATGCTCACCCTGTTGTTATGCCTTTCCTTGCATGCCCACTACTGTACACTGGCAGGGATAGAACCCTGGATTTTGTGGAGGTGCTCATCAAGCCATTCTCAGGGAATAAGGCAGCCTTAAGCATGCAGCAGGAAAGCACTGGGGCAGATATTTTGATCCACATTTGCAAGGGCTTTTGACAGGAGCAAAGAAAGAACATTTTAAGCATTCCTTTCAGCCAGCATGCATCCCGGCCCATGAGACCCCTCCTTGGGCAAGGCACAAGAACAATCTCTTTCAGATCAAGGGCTCCTTTGTCACCCTGCTGCAAGCCATTTGACCTTCAGAGTCAGAAGGAAGCTCATATCACAAGTGGTCTGATGGGCCCGGGTTGGGAGCGAGCCCAGGCACTTGAGAAGGACCACAGCCCCGCTGCCAACCCCAGCATCTCAGCAGGGAGATAAACAGACCCTGAGCCTGAACACTCAGATCTGGAAACACTTGTTTCGGCTCAGCACATTTCCTCCAACAGCCAGATACAGAAGGTCACTCAGGCCAGCTTTTCCATGTACAAGAATATCCTTGCCAAGAAAAAGCAGACCCAGAGCAAGCTATGCCACGGGTGCCCAGAGAAAGTTTAAGCCTTTGAAAGAGAATCTAGCCTTCACCAACAGGATCTTCACATTTCTTTTAAGTGCATTAATCCCCCCTGCCGTCTATGCTCCGAGAAGGGAGTCTGCAAACCCTTCACCATTCATTCACAGCTCTCCCTGCAATTGCCCCACCTTGAATATTTGGAGTTGAATATATCACTGTACCTGATTGCAGAGGTATTTATTAAGAGCACAGCGCTTCTGAATGATACTTGGAGACGGATGACCCCACAAAGGGCAAGTGCCAGCACAGATTCTGCCTCAAAATTCATCAAGTACCCTGGTGTGCAGTCTTTTGAGTACTGCTTGCTATTGACAAGGAAGCTGCTCCCTACACCAGAAACCTAGACAAAGTAAGAGCTGGCACAAGTTGCTATTGTTGTGAGATACATGACATGTATGTATCTGCCAGGGACAGCTCCATGGGCTGCACCTCCTGCTCTGCACCAGGGCAAGACCACAGCACCTCCAAGTCACTGCAGAGACCAGCCAGCATCAGAAATGCTGCATCTTCTCCCAACCTTCAGATGCTGGGCCCTAGCAGAGCATCTCAAGCCAGCTGAAACTTTAAATGTGTGCCTCAGATATCAGCGTATTTACACACAGGAGTTGCTTGTTGGTGCAGAAACATCAGAACAGGCACCAAGCCCCAAGACAGGGTTGCAATCACCCAGCTACCCCGATTTACACACCCCCACCACTGCCTTTTGCGGGGAACCGGAAAAAAAAAAAAAGGGCTAATATTAGTGCAGCCAATATTCTCCTTCAAACCTGCCCTGCGATGTCTGAAACCATGACAATAACAACAACAGTTTTTACAGAGAAACAGGAACGAATCTGAACGTCAGCCACCAGCCAGAAGGAAGTCACGGCTACATGGACACTGCAGAAAGCTGATCTTGGACGGCGCCCGGGTCAGCGTGAGCAAGGCACACGCTGGCCGGCATGCCAGCTTCTCCAGAAATGGGAAATGTGTGACAGATGCATCGTGTTTATGTAGCAGAACCGGCGCTCCCACAGAGCCCTGTCAGTCTGTTTGCACACAGGCACACTTCAGGTCTGCGCGCGTACCCTTCCCAGCCTACCCAGGCACCGAGGTGTTACAATACACATTTAACTAATTCAATTACCAAAAAAGAAAAAAAAAAAAAAAAGGAGGAAAAATATTGGGGCGCACAGCCTGTGATTAAGAATTCTTTCTCAACATGCTGGCAACACGCCTGCAATTACCAAGCCCTTGATTCTCTAAATTCCCCGGAGATCAACAGCACCTGATACCAGCATGTCCTCAGGTCTTTCATAACCCCGAAAGCTGCTCCCCCACCCCGCTCCCTGTTTCAACACTGGTGAGATTTTTCACACCTTGCAGCTCAGAAACACTTAAACCTCGGACGGCCTGATTCCAGCTCGGCAGGTCACACCAGATTCGCTGGAGTAATTGGCAGCACAGGTGGGCTGCAGCTGACACAAGCCAGGGCAAAAGTACTCTCATTAAAAGCAGCAAAGCAAGACCACGCTCAGAGCGATGGAAGGAAAATTACTTTCCACACCGGCTCTGTCGAGCCAGTCACCAGCAGCACTGCAAAGGCAAGAGCTAGAACACCCCTCCCGCTAATAAGATCCCCCAGAAATGCAAAGGATGGCCTAAGTAGCTGCGCGAAGGTAGGGCGGGAGGGTGCGGAGAGCCAGATGGCTTTTCGCAGCCAATAACCCCAGGTGCCATAGGGTTAAATCAATGCATGAAGCTATTAAAGGGGGTGGAAGTGGTTTAACATGGTTGAGTGAAATTCCTCACACTTTTAAGTCGACAAGGACCCCATTGGGGCTTAATGGGCTAGCACAACCCATCCCATTACAGGTCGTTAACACGCAGAGGAGTCTTGGGAAGAGGGGCAATTAGGGCTCCCCACTAAAATCCGCAAGAGGGACTCCCTCGTTTGAATCCCACCGACTGGGAAGAGGGATGCAGGAAGAGGCCGTCCCCTCCTCTGCCCCCTGCACTTTCTCCACCTGGAAAGGCACACACAGCAAGAGCTTCCAGCAGGTTAAGTTCTCAGCAGGCTTAAGAAGAGGAAAATTGCACCCCAAAGCAAAGTGCAATGCTAAAAGCTCCCAACCAAATTTCCTGTGCTGGAGGACATTGCTCTGCCCCACTTTCCTCTCTCCAGACTCAGGGCTGAGGAACCACTGCCCATCACACATCTGGCAGCAGGAACAAGGAGATACCAACAAAGCATCTGTCCTGGAGAAGCAGTGGGGTGTTCATCTGAGGCAACAATGCAGTGCTGGAATTGCTTGCACCCTTAATTTCTGCCCTGTGGAGTGTGGTTGTCACAGGTATTTCTAGCCTAAAAATAAAATTAAGACTCCTCAGGAACTTAAGAACAGGTATATATAATCTGTTTTCCACTGGCAATAACCCTAAAGCTGAGGTTAGAAGGAAAAGCAAAAAAGATTCACTGCATTATCACTTAAACTACCAGCTTAGAGAACCTTGCCCTGCTCTCCTTCAGGCATCCCTGAGTAGGACAACCAGAGCTGTCAGCATAGTGGGGTGGGAGCCCTGTGACTGCAGACCTGGAGTTAAAAATAGGAGAGAAGTGGCCCCTGAATGTGGCTGCCAGCTTCTCCCACACAACCAGCTCTGGGGAGAGTCTGAAATACTGATCTGCGAAATAGACTACCAATTCAGAAACAAGAACAATCCAGAACATCAATGCCTTGCTCAACCCGAAGCAGAGAACAAGCTAGGAAAAGTTCTGGGTGGCTGCAAGAAGAGCTGTGGATAGGAGAGAGAGACCACCCCTGAGGGAGAATGCCTGGAGCAGTCCCAAAAAAAGTGGAAAAATCCTACAATGCAGAGTGCAGACAGCTTTGGACAAGATGATTTGGCAAATAAGGATTTTACTGTGATGGAGCTGGTATTTATTTTTTCTTCCCTCCCATAAGTGGGTCCAAAGCTGCTATAGAGAGTATAATAAGCAACAAGTTCCAACGGTCTGTTTTCCTCAAACACCTCTTCCTTAGGGCATCCCGCCCCTGCCCACAGTCTAAACATCCCCATCTCACACAACATGTGCAGCACATCAGGGCTTTGGTCTCTCACAGTTGGTGTTTCCCTTCCTTGCCTGTCTCAAAAACGGGGTAAGATCAATTTAACAGCACCATTCATCATGGGCAGTAAAGTGATTCTGGACTTGTGTCAGTCCAGCCAGGACTCAACTCCAGCTCTTTCCCTTCTCTGTACTCAAACACCTACCAAACATTGAGATCCCGCTCACAGCCCTTTTGTGGCTGTGCAAAGTAAGTGGTTGCAGAAGTATAACTCTCACCGCTCCTCATGGAGTCCAGGAAAAGCCAATTTTCCACTTCTCTCTCTGGATGCCTGAACAGCAACTATACTGCAATCCCTGACCATCACCTGCTCACCACGGCACCTCCCTGGCTCAATGATACCAAGTGTAACACCTCTCTATCCTTCCAACAGCACCAACTCCTCCAGGATCCCACTTTCTATTATGCCCTTCATTGCAGCCACCTTTCCTCAGGCAAACAGCTCTGCTCGGATCTTCCCAGCCTCCAGCTGCAAATACTCCCCTTTTTGCATCCTAATCCAAGCCCCTTCCCAGGATCCCCTGTCCCTCAAAGAAAAGCACAGCTCACCGCTGATGGCAAGGCTCCCCAACATGCCCACCCATAGAACAGCCTAATATTTATAGATAAACCACTTTGCTCTCATCATCCTAAAAGGAGTCCTGGACACACCTAGAGCACCAGGTTTGCTTTGATGCTTTGGAAATTACTAAGCAGCTGCTATAAAGCAGCTTGCAAGCACCTCTGCCCCACATGCACCTGGGCTGGTCTGCACCAAAAGCAGAGAGCTAGGAGCACATCCCAGCAGGGTCCCCAACACATCTGCAGTCTGCTGCTTTATCTCTGCCTCAGGCTGGGGAAGGGGCAGAAGTACCTGCAAACACCACAGTAGAAACAAATAAACAAACAAACAAACAAAAAATCCAAGCAACTGGTTTTATTGCTGTCCTCTTCTTGCACAGGGACAGATCCAGCTGGAAAAGGACCTCAGTGAGATGCCTAGTCCATGCCTTATGTCCCAGGAAGGGCTCTTGACCCAGCCACCCCAACGGGCAGGGCTGGAATAAGCAGCACCCTAGGAGACACCCTGCCTTTTCCAGAAGTCTAGGAGAGGAGCTGGAGCCCCTTGGAGAGTGGAATACTCAACCAGACAGGAGCCACACCTTGCAGCAAACTATTTCATGGTGAGCCACTGGCACAGGTTGCCCAGAGAAGTTGTGGATGCCTCATCTCTGGCAGTGTCTAAGGCCAGGCTTGGATGGGGCTTTGAGCAACACAGTCTAGTGGACTAGACTAGGGACAACCACCCATGGCAGGGTGGTTGGAATGAGATGGTCTTTAAGGTTCCTTCCAACCCAAACCATTCTGTGATTCTGTGCTTTTGCTCTCCAAAGACCAGGTTGAGCCCAGCCTGTAAAGGCTCCTGTGGGTCTCATAGTGCTGCTTGCTGCCAGAGTTGGAGCTTGAAGACAGCACAAGGGCATGGGCTTCTTCCTACCACCCTCACCCAGGAGATGCTACCTGACCTCGTATAATCACAGATGTTCAACAGAGAAGCAAACCACAACAGGGTAATTGAAGAGACCAGGGGCACTGTTCTAACCCCGCTTTTGCCCTGCTCACACAGGATGAAGCACTGCTGAATGAGTGCATGGCCAGGTCTATTCACCCTACTGCCACCACACTGCAGCACCGCCCGAGGAGTACAGGCCACTTCCCTGCTTGATCCACCACACATTTGTTTTGTGTTTAAGGCATGGGCAGGTCTTACTTGTGAGATGATGAAATGCTCTGAAGCCTTACACGTACATGCTCCAAACCCCACACTCAGCAGAAGGTCAAGTGCGTGGTGTGCCGTGCTCAGCCCCACGCTCCCCACATCAATCAGGCTCTTCAACGGGATGTCTGAAGAGAATTTGGAACAGCATCTCTCACTTTGCTTTCATGGTTTGTGAGGAACTGGCTTACAATGGGAGGTGGGGGGGCTAGATATAAAAGTTGGGGGTTTTTTGCTTTAAACAGGGGGCCAGACATATAAGAGACTCGCAACTTTGAGCTGTTTTGATCCAGCCAGCCCCCTCTCTGCCGAGTTCTGTCAGGAGACAGGGACAAAGCACCAATTAAAGATGAGTTATGCTTTTTCTGTCAAGCAAAAAAGAAAAAGGGGAGGGGGAGAGAAGATCATGGGAAGTGGGGAGAAGAAATCCAGCCCTGGAGTCATTCTGTTTTCCAAGCAAGCTGTCAAGGCAGCCCCCTCCCATCTCCCATGGAGGAAGAGCAAAGGAGCACCCGCACGCCTGCTGCAGACACATGGCATCAGTCATCAGACCACACCATCAGTCACTTGGCACATCAGGCCAAGCCATGCCCTCGCGTTCCTTCAGGCATCTGTCAAAACCTGTGACAGGGAACAAGAGCAGCAGATTCTCACTGAAGATGGTCTGAGCACAAGCCCCACCAGCTCTGATGACAAGAATCCTCACTTATGGGCAATTAGACTGGGAGCAAAACAAAACAAAGGCAGCAAGGACTCAAAGCACTAGCTCGGTGTGGCCACGACATCAGCTCAGTTTTTCCACGATAGAGACATGCACAGCCAGCACAAGCATGCAAACACTGCCTGTTCTGCCATATAGGTTACCATATCTGAAGGCTCCCTGCACAGCCAGAAGCTCTTCTGGCTTGCAGCCAATCTCAGGAGTGAGAGCTGTGAGCTTCCTCCATGTATTCCACACCATTGCTTGGTTCTAACTAAGGCAACCTGCCATTGCAGCATACTGGCAAGGAACCACAGCACCAGCATGGACACAGCAAGCTCTCCATCAATCTGGGCTAGTACTTCCACCTCTGAATGTACCCTCCACACTTGCAAGCCATTCCCAGATGTCACCCTGCAAGTACCGGTCCCGCAGCTGGACAGATTAAGATAGATCCATCTGGGCTTTATTGCTGCATGTGACTGAGGAAGACAAATAGCAAGCGCAACCACTTCCAGGCTGAAAAAGGGCAGACATTTTAGCACTGCACAGGCACCAACCCCAGTTTTAATATCCTCTCTCTTTCGTTAGCCAAGTACCCTTTGCAGAGCCTGTTAGTGCTGATTAGGGCATCAGATTCACTCCCACCTCTTCCTTCCTGGGCTTTCTGAAAGCCGCAGCTAATTACAGCACCAAAGTCACCCGCGGGAGGTAATGCAGCTCTCATTTCTACAGGGAGGCACTTGTGCTGGGCTGACCACTCCTAGGGAGGGGATACCCTCTGCCACAGCCCCGGGCACAACACAGTCTTTCAGTCTTCTGGGCAGGATCCACCCCACAATTAGCCCAGCAGAGGAGGGAAGAGCATCTCTATCCCCGTTTAGGTCTGCCTGGGCTGGCGGCACACACTCCCAGCTCGCTAGTGAGATCCCTGCTCATTAGCATGGGGTCACTCAGCTGCAGCAGGGCACAAGCACCACTTGGCTATTGCAACACCACTCACGTCCACTGCTGTGGAAGTGTTGAATTTCTTTTAAAAGGTCTGAAGCTCTTGGTTTGAATTTAAGGGAGAAAAAAAAAAGAAAACCAATTCACAAAGAATAGCAGCATCTCTGTAAACATACCAGAGGAAAAAAGAAAATGAATCCTTTGAGCCTCTTGACCTTGACAATGTCCTTATAATTACAACACTATTTATTTTCAGTTAAACCCCAACTATTGAACAGACAGTGTCAAGTTGTTTTTTCCTGAGCAGGTGATTATCCTGCCTGACTAATCTAATGAAAATTATCAGGAGGCTACTGACCTCCTGCTACACACACTAAATAATGCACAAAGCTTCAGGATCAGACAGCCAAATCATAACCCTGCCTTATCTTAATCACTCTCTATACAGCTCCAGGCCTGTTCCACTCCTGGTTGACTGTGTTATTCCAAATGCTATCTCAGTGGAAACCAAGGAAGAGCCAGCCCTGAGAGCTGCACAGCAAAAAGTTACCTCAAGATATATTTTTGTAGAAGCCAAGAGCTGCAGAGGCAGATATATTTAGTCTTTAAGCTGCTGTCTGGCTCCCGAGCTTATAGCACGAGGCGGTGGTCCCCCAGCACCCGGCTTTGGGAAAAGCAGCATTTTCCTGCTACTCTGATGCAGGGTACAAGGAAGGCAAGGTCCGAACAGAGTTGTATACAAAGCGGCTCATTGGGCCAGATAGAAAAAGCTACCCTTTCCACTCCATCCTCTCAAAACCTCGCTTCAGCCTCCTCCTACAAACAGGACTGCCCACACCTTTTGAAGGTGCTGCAGCACAGCCAGTGACATGAAAATTATGGTAAAGCAAGAGGACCCAACCCTTCGTCCTCAGCTCAGGACACACTGCAGGGGCCTCTGGACCTGCAGCAATCCTGTCCCACTCCTTGCAGTCCCACTCTCCTTCACGAGAGACAAACAAGCGCAGCAGCTGGAAGAGATAAAAGACTACAACTATCAATTAAAGAAGCAAGAACTAAACAAGGAGCCACAAAAAAAAGTTATCACACACTTTCCATACAGCCTCAACGTGAACAGCACCCACAGCTAGAGGAACAGATTGCAGAGGGGTGACTTGAAGCCTAAAATAAATTTCCACTTGGGAATCCAGAGAGAACTGTGGAAAAACACTGCTAAAGGACCAGCTAACTATTTTTTACACCCCTGCCCCCCACCTTCTCCTCTCTGGTCCTCAACATGAAACCTGAGCTTACACCACCACAGAGAGCAGACACTCTCTCATCCTTCCAGTCTGGCCTCACTGCCTCACCCTTATGCACCCATCACATGTGGTTCTTCAGACCTCCTGTTACAGGAGCTCCTAGTTTACCTCACTTCCACAGCCAGGAGCTTCACCTTACAAACTGCTACCAGCCTCAGCAACCTGCTCCTGCCCTTCAAGTCTCTCCCCATCCCCAAAACACCTGATTTATCCTCCCACCCTGGATGTCATGGGTCTTGAGTCACTTTTCTCCCTCTGGGAAGGTGCTAAGCAAGATACAGGTGGATGGATTCCTCATCTTTTAAATGGCCAATTCCTCCCCTCCTACAATCTTTCAGAAGAAAAGTCTCCTCTAAAGTGAGCAGAAAAAAAGACCACGGTGAGTTTAGGTGTAACAGAAGAGGGAGCAAGAGAAAGCATGGAAAGACAGTCAGGAAATAGCACAAGAATCAGCTTTGGGAAACTACCAGCTAACACATGCAAGGAAAATGATCCATAGCAGAGATATTCAAAGGGAAGCAGAAATCTGGGAAAAATTAATGTCCATAGCAGCAATTGTGGGGGGACAGTGAGCAGGCAGGCTTTCAAACTGAGCACTGCCAAGGCAGAAGCTTTACCTAGGGCACAACCCAAATCTGCAGTCAGAAGAATTTTGCCCTATAGCTCTGTGGACATGGCTGTGCCCAAGGGTGTCTCCAGAGAGACGACTCTCAGCCCCCCTGGAGCCCAGTCACCATCTGGACGTGGTATGACTAAAAGGGTTAACTGGGCAGGAGTCAGCAAAAGGAGAGGTCCTTTGTTTTTCTTTTCAATTTTAAAGAGCTGCCTGTTGCTGAGGCATCTGAACTACTTCTGGAAGGAGTTAGAACAACAATGAAATCCCTCAATTTCCTAGTCTGGGTGACAAAAGCAACCTTGGGCTTCTCTGGTCGTTGAAGCCGACACTGTAATTGCTTGTGTCACACAGCTTTGCTCCATCCACATGCACTGACTCTGCCCTTAAAAGCCAAGATACAGGTCAGTTCATGTCTCTGCTGTCTAGCAGCTGCCTGGTGTCCTGCACGGGCATGGCTGGGGTTGCAAGAGGGCCATCAGCTGGGTTAAACTGGCATCACTCCACTGAGTTATGTGGGACTTTCTTGAACTGCCACCCTTGCTGAAAAATGCTGCTCAGGGACAGCTGAGACACCTCCCAGCAGGATCTGGAGACTATCAAGTGGGAGGTGAGAGCCTGGCAAAAGCCAGTGAGCTACAGCTGCCTCAGGATTGACTTTATCATCATGCCTGGTCAGAGAGGAGGCCTGCACTAAAGGAGGGGATAGATTTAAAACCATACAGCACAAAACCCTCAAAAATGCTCCAAGAACTAAAGCTGGAGCTGGCTGCTGGTGCTGGGACCAAGGGACGGCTCTGGCTCCAGCTCCAGCATTTGCAGCCACCCCTGGCTTCCTGTTTCAGAGAGGGGGAACACCATCTTCTTCTTATGCAGAAAACAGGCACTGAGCCTTCCTTTCATGTAGTGGCAGAAGGTTGTGACTGCCAGGGAGGGACTGCGACACACCAGAGCTTGCAAATGCATGTTCTGGGGAGGTTTCTCTACTCCCTAAGCTGACTTCCAGCTGGAGACACGTGTCTGTGCTTGTCCCCAAGGCAGACAGCAGCAATAGAGGCATCCTCTGGTGCCAGTCCCTGCCAGCAGAGCATGGCAGAGCATTAGAGTGACAGCCTCCGGGGACACAGGAGCAATTTACTCACCACACACAGACAAGTGCTCCCCTTCCTTGCTGAAATCCATTGGGTGAGACACTGATTAGTGTCACTATCCTGGCTGTCTCAAGGCAGACATTCAGCCTGCTGGGACTCTGCTGAGAGCTCACCAGCTCATTGCATGCACACTGGCCTGTAAGGCCTGGGTCAGGTGCAGGCATAAGGAGGAGGAGAGGACTGCATGCAAGTCCCTACCGTTACCCTCTCCATCCCAGCATCTCTTTTCCAGAGCAAGACCTGGCTCCGTCTTCTGCTTCTGAATGCCCACCACTAGCCCATTCCAGAATGGCCTGATGAAGAGGGGAAAGGAAAGCTAAAATCTGTTTCTCTTCATGCATCTACCAGCAGAGTTGTTGTTCCAGCTCCCAGATGTCACTGCCAGTGACAGCGGAGGCAGGAGGAACTCAGCTGGACTCCTCCAAGGCAGGAGTGGTGCAGGATGACCTGTTGCTGGGGCAGCACTTAAGAGAAAAGCATCTTCAGCTTGACAGCTCAGCAAATTTGATCTGAAACTGGCAAGAGAGAAAAATTGTAAAGCCTTTAAATGTCATCTCAGGGGCTTGACTGCCAGAAGCACTACAGACAGACAGACAGATGGATAAGCACAATGCGGCACAGAGAGCCAGATGCCCTATTTTGTTCTACTCAGATATTTACTCATGCCCAGAGTTGTTAGCAACTCAAGAAATCTTGTTTTCTGCCACCAACTCTGCTCTGGGACCTCAAGGAAATCCCAAAACCACTCCAAGTTTCAGTTTCCTCTCTGCAGGCAATGATGCTTCCCTGTAACCCCAGGTGGTAGCAAGGTTAAAGGCTCACCCTGGTAATGCACTATAGCAAGCAGCCTTGGGGAACCCTCCAAGCCTAAATGCAGGAAGTGCAGTAAGTCAAACCTTTAGTTTGGGTCGAGACCCAAAGACAGGCCAGAACAATTCCTTATTGTGAGAGGCAAAGTCAAAATCATCAGCACACGTCCTTTGCCATTGGTTCCTCTGACCTGGGCAAGTCATGTCATCTCCTTCCTTCCTCTACCAGCACTGGGGAGAAAGCGAGTCCATCAGTGCACAGCTGGCTCTCCCCTGTGCATAAGGCAGCCCTGCTTAGAAAAAACCCTAGCATTGCTGGCCTGACTGCAGGTGAAGATGTACCAAAACCAAGAAGTACAAATACTGCATGCCCCTGAAGTCAAGGACCCACCATGGCTGTTGGGGAAATTACTCTTCATCCTCACTTTGCCGATGAACAAGCCAGTGGCTGATGCAGAGGAAGGAGGACTGGGGGATAGCAAATGTGTCTAGACAGCAAATATGTCTACCCAGGAAAAAGCACTGCACACAGTGGGGATACTGAGCACTGATGATCACCCTTCCAGTCCTCATCCCACCTATGCAAGTCCCAAGAATGTCGTGTGTCTCAGCATTGCTGTGAGAGGGCAACACTCACAAAACAGGAGTGCAATAAAGCAGAGTGTACCAATGGGAAATGGTTAATAGTAGCTGGCTGGACTTCTGGAGAATGAATACCTTCACTGGGAGTCCCCAGGTGCATGACTGGGCTGTCCTGCAACACTTAGGTTTCACAGGGCTAAAACTGCATCTTCTCCTGGCAAAACAATTCCAACGGCAGCCAAAAAGGAGGACCCTCCAAAACGCCCTGGCACTTGGGACATGACAGGCATGCCCCATCAAAAGGGCAAGGGGTTTCTGCCAGGTGGTGTAGCACATCCGTGGCACGGCCAAAAATATTGTCCTGACAGAATTCTCCCTCCTGCACAGATTTCAGCATTAGCTGGTGCTCTGTGCCCTGTCATAGCACTTACTTTCATGCACGAAATAAAAACTAGACTTGCCAACATACCAATGGGGCTGTCAAACTAATCATGTTAGGAGGACTGGAAACACACCAGCAGCAAGAGCCGGCCCCTGCTCCAGAGCACTTGTAGAAATCATGCATCCAGGAGACAGAAAAGCCTCTGTCATTCCCGGAACCCGGTCAATAAAAGCACAGACAACTCCATCCAGAGTTTTTTTATGAATCACAAGAAAGAGCAGCTTCAGCTCCCCCAGCTGCAAATAGGTGGGCAGGCACAAAGAGACAGCACGGAAACATGTCTGTGCAACACGTGTGGGCAATCGGCCGCCCTGCACATGGCCGGGATATGGGACAAGAGGAAACCACTCTGAACCGAGCTGGGAAAAACAGCATCAGCAGCTCCGTGTGACTTTTCCCACCCCCTACCAGCCGGGCTCCCAAATCCAACAGCCTCCCACCCATATGGGTGTCTGGCGTGCTGGGGAGAGACAACAGGCTAGACAAGGATTTCAAAGCTGAAAGGTCCCAGGCAGCATTAAATAGCCTCAGATTCAGGGAGCGAGAATAACCCACTCTTTGGGCAGCAAAAATATCCAAAATACACTTCATCCAGGTGCCTCAAGAACAAAGCGGTCCTGTCCCCAAACCCACAGTTATCTGTGGGTGCACTTTACCGTAATGCTGCTATTTCTGGAGCTCTTCATTAAGTGAGAAGCCCAGAGGACTGGACAGAGCTTTTTTTGATCGAATTTCAGAGCAGCAGCAGCCTTTTGTTCTCTATACTTCTTTTTAACATATTTATTTTTCAAGCCCTTAGTTCAGTTGCACAGGGGAGGGTAAATCACACACTGGTTAAAGTCTGGCACAGGCTGCCTGCCCTTTGCATCTGAGAACCACCTCTAACCACAGGAGAGGTTGTGTCCTCATTATCACCAGCGTTTTTTAGGCCCTAGACAAAAGGACCGTGGTGCCGAGTGTACCTATGGTACAAGCAGATATAAGGTTGTTTTATTATACGAGTTGCTCTCTTAATTTCACAACCAAATCTCATGCCTGGCCCCAGGGTGCCCAACCCAGCCTGCTGCTCCAAGCATGAGGGCAGCAGCAGATCCCTCCTTCTGTGCTGATCAGCTTTCAAAGCTCCAGCAAAGGGAGTTCCCCATTCTTCACCTATAACATGGCACTCTAAAATGCAGCATGCCCCCCTGCAGCACTGGGACACCATGGCATTAGCATGGAGTAGGGATACCTGTATAGGTCAGCCCTGCATGGCAGAGTCCTACAAGTTACCTCACCCAGTCTCCAAGTTATTTTCATATGTATTCCAGAGTCTGGGAAAGCCAGGAGAGACCACGATAATCAGGAAAATACCAGGCTGCAACTTTGTGAACAAAATGAATTCACTAGCTTAACACCCACATAATTAAGAGCAGGCGCATCCCTCAGTAACTGTTAGCACGGGGATGTGCCTGGTTGTGTGTTTGCTTTCAGAGGCAGGGGATACTACCTGCAAAAGCACTGGGGCACCAGCCCCTTTGCAGAGCCAGGCTGCTCACAGTACAGAGGAAACACACAGGGAACATCCTTGCCCTGAGGATCTCCTTGTCTTCCCATTGAAACAGGAGTAACAGTAGCTCCTTCCTGCCATGGAGGTCTGAGCCACCCACTGCTTCTCTCGCCTGGCAATTCGGAGGGCTCTGACAGCAATGGGGACCTCAATGCTAACAGAGGAGAGAACGCTTTTGCCCACGGGTGCTGGGAATGACAAGAGGCCCTGCTCTTCACACTCATCCATCAGACAACTCCTTGGCTCTACCTGGCTCCCATTGGCTCTTAGCATCACTGGTGTGAATGGGCAACTCATACTGTCCCCTCCTCACAGGGCAGACTGAACCAACTCAGTAAGTACCAATGGTGTCAACGGGTAAAGAACAGGGAGTGAGAGCAGTCCCAGAAGAAGCAAACCCCAGCCCCTCCTCTCACAGGGGCACCAACCACCCACCACCCACGTTTGGTCCAGTGGAGGTCCAGGCTGCAAGCTGTTTCCAGTATCAGGATAAAGCCTTCCCAGCAGCCTTTCTTTCACCAACGATTTCTTGTGTCATTTCCCACATCAGTTCCCCCCCTCACAGGGTGTGTTGCATAGTATTTAAATACAACCAGGTCTGGGCAAGCCAGATTTCAGTTGATCCCATGTCCCCTCTGTCAGGCAATGCTAAGAAAGCGGTCACAATTCCTCCACCAGCTGTTAGTACACCATCACTTATTGCAAACCCTTACAGTCTTCCTCCTCCAGCCTCCCCCAGGCAGGGAGCAGCAGAAAGTGATTCCCCTGGAGAAAAGAGAGAGATTTCCCACATAATGGGCACTGGTATTAATTCTTCCAACTACTGCAGCTTTTCTTTCACTCTGTGATTTTATGAGCATCACTCGATGTTGGCAGCAGCCCCGGAGGGCATCACAAGTCACCTGAAAGGAAAACAGCGTCTTCCATCACCGGCACTGAGCTGCATCTGAGACAGAGGGCGGCAGCTCCGGCCATGCATGGCCACGCTGACCAGACAGCTCACAGCCACGATGCCGGATCAGCAATGCCTCAAGAGAGCTTCGATGACATCTTTAGGGTGTCACGGCTAATTAGAGCCCTGACTATACCCTCTAATTAGGTAACACTTTCAGACAAATCACCCTGTCCTCTTCAAACCATGTCACGCCTTCAGAAACGATCCCTAATTGACTTAAAAGTAAACTCGGCACTTCTTCCCGGACCTCCTTCCACTTCACAAGGCATTTCAAAATAAATAAACCCCTGCTCCTCAGTCCTGTCTCAGAAACCAGCTGGAGAAGTGCCCTCACATCCGCACAGGCACACACCTGCACAGCCTGACAGAAAACCTCCATCAGAGGCATAAAGCAAATGCACTGACGCAGCAGCAGCATCGTCCTCCTCTGATCTCTCGTTTCTAGCCATCCTAGTGCTACTTTCAACAACAGTCAGCAAAGCCCTTTCTCGGAGAACAGGAGTGTTTGCGATGCGTCAGTGTCCTACTAAAAATATTGCCCGGGGGCTTGTGAGAGCAGCAGTGCTCCAGCAAAGAAGCCTGGTATCTGGCAACAGAAGGCATTAAAAAAAACCCTAACCACTTAGAAATTAATATGCCAGAATGTTATCAAGCATCAACATTTGCATCCAGAAGCTCAAGTTCTGTTTTCATTAGGTAATGAATAAACTGAAACGATCCAAATGTTTTCAGTTTCCCCCTAGCACAAAATTTCAAGTAGATAGCCAAAAAAAAAACCAAAAACCCAAACCCAACAACCCACCATCATAACTGCAAACATGATGAACAAAAACTATCAAAATTCATAGAACATAAATATTGAGCCCTTGCAAGCCTGCTATGAGAACAATGTCTCTTTATTTGCTTTTTGTAGGGTTTGTTATAACAAGAGAGAAAGACTCCAACATACAGTGTTTTAATACACATACACGCATTCACAGCTGGAATAATAGATTTTAAGGACAGTGGACAATATTACAGCTGAACATATGCAGAAATGCATAAACACACCTTCAAAAACATGTTCTTTGCACCCTACCCAGATATATACATGGACACATGTACAATACACACACAGACACACACACACAATGTTTCAGAACGATCAGAACCATTCATTAAATCAGACTCTAAAGTTTCTGCTGCTTTGGGAAAACACGACCCGGAGGACACATCACACATGAACTTAACAACCAGCAGAAAATGAAACTGTAACACACTGCATCTTGAAAGCCAGCCCTGAACCTAACTTAATCCCTGCTCTGGACAATGCCTCTGGAGAGGCATTAAAACCATGCTAGGTGTTTTCCTGGATTTCCCAGATTCCCTGGAGATTCCCTGGCACTCTGGATGCAACCATCTCCTCGCTTCGGAGGTGTTTCCGGCTGAGCGCTCCCATCCTTACTTCTGCTGCTCCCACGGCCAGGGACAGACAGATCCAGTGGAGCACCTTCCGGAGACCTGTCTCCTGTCCTAGCAGCAGGACTAGTTACCTGGGGCAGCTCTTGCTGTTTAACACTCGGAATTCCACAAAACATGCAGGGGAATGATGTACGGGGCTTGAAGGGTCAAGAGCAGCTTTGCATCCTCCTTTCCCATCCCCAACAAAGGAATTCCAGCAGATCTCGTGCCCCCTAGTGTCATCCTGGCGAACGGACCGACACTGGGCACCACCAAGCACCGGGTACCACCTGGCCCAGGCAGTGGTACAGTACACTTATCCCACAGTGAAGCTGGCACCGTGTCCAACTGGTACCCAGACCATAGTTAAACGCCCTTTCTAACAGTTCAGTGGAAGGGAAGTGTGAGTTTGCTGGCCCTCCCCAGCACTCCTGAGCAGCAACAGCCCCCTGAATGTTCCCCTGCCCAGAACAGTGCCACTCCTGTTCTGCTCTGGAGGAGCCTTGTTGAGGTCTGCCCCACCAGCAGATAGCCCAAACAGTGTCCCCGGCGAGGGGCCAAGAGGAGGAGGCAAAGAGCATCTGCAATGGACACTGTCCTCCTAAAAATAGATGGACCCTGGAAGGACCTGGCCCTTGGCTGGAGGTCAGGCTTTGGGATGATAAACTTCAAAGTGCACAAATGCAAGACACCACTGCCTTTGTTTTCCTGTTTCCTCCCTCTTAGAGCACCTGTGGCATCCAAGCTCTGGCTATGAGCATGAAAAGCAATGCACAAAACCAGCCTAGAACCCAGCCAGCCTGCTCTGACCAAATGACAAGACCCAGCATCTCCTAGGAAAATGCCCATGCTGACTGCAACACTAATGAGTGCAACAGGGACCAGACCCTGCATACCAAGCACCTAAACATGAGGTGTGTGCTGGAAAGAAGCACAGAAAACATGCATGCCTCAGTTTCCCCATCCATCCAGCAGCCCTGACATAGCTTGCCCTCTCTTATTTTGTTCATCCCTCCTGTTCAACTATTAGTTCTTGTAGGAAAAGGCACCCCAGGGACAGCACCTAGACCACCAGCCCCTTTCAGAATCTGCTAGCAGCATGCAAGCAAACCTCAGCAACCCATCACCAAAATTTGGAGGAATTCTCCCCAGGGCACTGACCTGGGTATGCTGCTTTCTTCTGCAACACCGAGCAGGGACTATAGGTTAGAATAATGGGGAAGTAACTCAGTTCAGTGCTGACAAAGCATCACAAGCCCCAGCGGGGTGGGAGGGGAGGAGGTGTCCTTCCCTCACGCTGCCATGCCTGGTATACATCATGTTTAGGGCCAGGCATACGTCACCGACACAAAATGGACAAATTGGAGGGATTTTAGAAAAACGAGTGACAAAAATGATCAGGAGGCAGAGGGGATTGATTTAAAAGGGGAGATTAAAAGAGCTGCGATCAGTCTTGCTGGGCTGAGCAAGTACTGACTGCAAGAAGCAGTTGGATGCTAATCTGCAGATGGGATGAAAACAATATGGGAAGGAATAATTTAGTATCTTCATCAGTACTGGGATGAAATGAGGGGGAACTCAGGGCTGACCAGGCAGGCAAACAAAAAAAATTCCCAAGCCAATGCAAAAACTCCTTTCCTAGTTTTGCATGACTGTCTCCACCAAAACACACAAAGTCCCCCAAACTCCTTCTGCCTAGGACAGGGACCCTCGGGAGCAACAAAGCCTAAGAAGGTGTGTGCATACACACATACCCATGCACACACACACACACACACACACACACACACAGCCCTTTCCCACCCCTGACTCACACGCAGGAAAGCAGCAGGGCCGCCACGATAACCGGAGAGGATGGAGGCTTCACGCTTGCAGGAAAGCAGTGGAGAGCGAAGGCTAAAGCTGCCGGGAGCAGTGGGAAGGTCCCCGCAGAAGGATGCTTTGCACTCCTGGGTCTTCACAGGGGGAAAGGTGCTGAGATGGCTTCCTGCAAAGTGGCAGGAGTGAGCTCAGCTGCGAGCACTCAGATATTTACACACAAACAGCACATTACTCAGCAACTCCCATTTGTCAGGCGTAATGGCAGCGGCAGCAATAATAAACGACAGAGCTGAGAGACAGGCTCCCCAGGCGCACACCCAGCCCCAGCCTGAGCTGGAACAGGATGCATTCCTTTGGCTTGCAGGGAATTAACTGAAAGTGGCCAGCAGCTGGGGCTTGCACCCACAAACTCCTGCTGCTGGCTTCAGAGAGTCAGCCACATCTCCGAAAGCTAAGCCTTGGCTGCTGCACCGTTATTTGTATGTGTATGTGCATCACAAGCTTTGTGGCTCTGAGAGGTAACAGGGCTTCTTCTTTCCCAAGTGCTGAGCACCTTCTGTGGTAATGGGGAGGGGGACGCAGTGTCCTGTCAGGACTGGGTCCTCTCAGGGTAAATCAGACAAAAGATAATGCACGATCATTAGATGATGGCTTGGCCCGCTCTGAAAACAAGCTCTGATAAACTTACCCTAAAGGGCTGTTGCAAAGAAGTCTGCCAGGCACGAGGCTCTCATTTCCAAAGCTCAGCCTACCCTGGGAAACTATACCCTCTGCAGTGAGCCCCAGAGAGCTCTGGTCCCAGGACCTGGTCCCAGTGAGATGCTTGGTCAGACACGAGCATCACTTGCACATCTCCAGATCTCATGACAAAGCCCTAAGTCCTCATGGAGGGGCAAAGCATGGAGCCGGGACCAAGAAAGGCTGCTCCCATATATTTGCACATTTTGTAGGAATCAGCCAGAGTCCATGCCTCACTGCCTGCACACACAGCTGGTGGGACCGGCAGCAACATGTGCGGATCCTGTCCCTCACAGAAGTGCACAACGTGGTGCACTGAGAGCAGGCACAGTCAGAGTTAAATTAGCTAAATCCAAGCAGAAGTCAGCAAGTTCCTGAGCAAAAAGCCATCAGAGGAAAGGACCTCCTTGACTACCTCACAAATTAAAACACAAAGAGATGAGAAAAAAGAAATCAAATAGTTTTGCAGGCAATCCCCTTTCTGCAACCTGCGCTCTGTACAGACCCTACACATACGTCCATAACCATGGGGTGGGGAAGGTTAAGAAAGTGAAGAAGTGCTGATCATTATATCAAAAAAGTTTAGCAGTTAAAGAAAGAATTGCCAGAGGAGCCAGGGAAGCCAGAACATGCATACCTGGTTCTGTCCCCTGCAAAGGCAGCACAAATTGGCTCACAAACTGATTGGAGTCACAACTCGTTTTTAAGATTGCAGTGGGGGAAGTCACCAAGATGTGGAAATGTCAGGGAGTTTTGTGCAGGAAAGGGATCGGTGTGTATTATGCAATTCTGGAAAGCAGCCCTCGTACTCATGCTCGGGATGAACTGCATGCCTAGCCCGGGGAGAGCAGTTCCCCAGAAGAGCCATGCAGACGCTTTTTGTATAAAATCACACCACCCCTTCAGAAAAAAAAAAA
>VYXB01010507.1:204596-279256 GCA_013397135.1 Pachyramphus minor
TTTAGCATAAATTCATTTGGCTCCTTCTTAAAACTGAGCAGACCCTTTCTTTCAAAAAATGCCAGAATGGGACATTAAGTCAAATTGCATAATTGCTTTATATCATCTGCTCAGAGCAGGTAGGGCACCTACACGTTCCTTTTCTCAAAACTTAAGGTTTGAGAATTTCCAACCAAAAAACATCTTGCCTTCCATCCCTCCTCCCCCAAAATAAAAGCCAAACAGAAGCTAACAAAACAAACCAACCAAATAACCAACAAAAAAAACAAACCTCAGGAAAAAAACCCAACTGTCAGACAGCATCAACTTGGAGTCTTTTAACTAAGCCCAAACACAATCTATTTTCATGAGAGAATTGATGGGTGTCTTCTCACTGGGTTTGCCTTATATCCCATTTTGTGAACACCTTGCTGTCTGGGACAATGCACCACCAGGGAGCACAAACACCCGTCCCGGGAGTATTCAGCAACTATTTGCCAAGAAGACCTAATGGTCCAAATATTCTCCCTTAAACACAAAACTATCCTGACCAAAACTTCAGCTGTGACTTCCTGAGAGGTGTTGAAAAATCTGGCAGGGTGTGGAAAAGTTCATGAAATTTCCTTGGGAAATTGGGCCAGCATTGCAGAAGGCTGCCGAAATTTCTCAGTTTCATCCAGGTGGAGATTCAAACTCTCATGAGAAACAAGAAAATCTGCATCTCCCCTGATTCCTCAATGTGAAACAGCAAGTTAGCAAAACTTCAGGTGCTGTAAATTTTGATTCCCTGACAGCCACTTTAGCAAAGCTTCCCATCTAGAGTGGGGAAAATTAATTATGCTTGCACAGCTTCTTTGTTTGAACTGAACACAAGCTTCTAGAAAAGTTTTGGGTGATTATGGAGTTAGAGGAGGCTGCATTTGAAATACTGATGATCTGGAGGGTTCGAGGCAGAGTCTGAGAATGAAAATCCCCTTCTTGGAAAGGGCTGTTTTCATCCCCTAAGGTCAGGCACAGACTTTTCCTCCACCTCCATCCCTCTTTGCCCGGATGCTCAGAGAGATTTGCCAGCTATTCCCAATGATCCCTCGCTCACCCCGTGCCTCCTTAGCAGCAAGTTTTGCTTGGCGTAAAAGAAATGCTGCAAAGCGGCGCGGATGCAGCCATCACAGGGGACAAGAGGAATATTTTTGCAGCAGGGGAAGGAGGGGAAAAGACAAATAATGGGACTCTTTTTTTGGGTCCGGCAGCTGCTGGCAGCGGCAGTGCGCGGCGGGATGGTTCTCCGTGCCTGCAGTGCCATCTCCCGGCAGGGCCCGCTCGGGGATCGCGGGAGGATGCTCGGCGCTCACGGAGCGGCTGCGGGAGACCTCGAGGGTGGGCACATGCTTTGGGAAGCTAGTGCTCGTCCTGGGATGCTTCCCCCCAGCCTGCTGGGGGAGGCTGAACGCCGAGGGGCTGAGCTTGCAGGGGAAAAAAATAAAACAATACAATTGTCTCAGATTTTTTTCCTGCTTTTATTGTAAGTGATGCTTGTGTCAGTGGTCTCTGATGTACAGAATGGAACAGAAGGGGAAGAGTGGTGGACATTGCAGCATGGTATAAATGAAAGTACCCCTGAGAAGGTCTCAGGGTATCCGTGTGCTGTCCCTACATTCTTCCCCTGACTTTTGTCTGCCCCTGCAGCAGTGTCAGGAAGCAAGGACTTCTCTGAGCTGGCCAAAGAGCAAACCCCAAGAGCAAGCACCTCCCTAGAATCTGGATCTTGTCACGGCCAGAGAAGAATGTCTCCCACCCCAGTCAGCACCATTTTAAGCCCATGCTATGAATGTGCTCTAACCCTGGTACACGGGGTGTAACAGCTCCTACCACGTCACTCGCTGTTGTAACAAGTGATAAATAATTGCAGTGACCTCCCGTGTAGATCACAACTGCACTTAGAGACCTCTCCGTGGAGGTCAGGGTTCTGGATGAGGTGTGCTGTGTACTAATGGCTGTCCCCACAGTGCTAATTGAAGTAGGGATAAAAATAAAAGCACATCAACCCTTATTTTCAGACAATGGTCTGAGAGGAAAGCAGTTACACCATTTTGCCAAGCAGTGCAGACCAAGCTCTTGGATACCTTTCCCTTTTTTCTGGCTCAGTATTTTGGCTTTTCAACCTGGTATATCCCTCAGGCTCTGGGAGCCCTGCACTCAAAGGTGGGTGCAGAAGCAGGTCTCTCAGTATGTCTGGGGAAAGCACAAGGCATCACTTTATTCAAAGAACTGAAAAGTCAGCTTAACTTGCACTTATGGACTGCAGAAGAGTGTGAGGGACTTGCTGTTCTCTATCAATAGAGACTGTTTCCCTAAAAAAAAGGTACAAAATCCTGTGCTTAATGCAGGAGTCCTCAAGCTGGCCAGAGGGACCAGATTCACACCAAGGAAGGAGTCAGACCAGATTGTCAAAATGGTCCTCACTGTCCTTAGAGTTTATGAATGCAGTGTGAAGTCTTGGGAGCTCTACTTCAGTCTGATGGTTTAAGCAAAAAAACTTTTGAATTTTGATTGCTTTCCCATTCAGCTAAATTCCAATTCAATTTCTTCTGGACAAGTTTATAATCTTTCTCCTGCCAACCAGGCGCTTTAATCTCTATCATTGTCTTCTGTTGCCCATCTAGTTCAGGCTGCTTCAGCCTTTTCCAAACAAAGCCAGTTGAAAAGGGCCATCTCAGGACAGGCAGTTCTGCCTGCCAGCCCCTAAACCCTATGTCCACTCTGCCAGGAGCAGGCAGGGGTTGTGGGGTGAGGGGCTAGTTGGCACCATGCTCACAGCATGGTGGTTAATACCTTGTACCCCAAGCATCCTTTAAACTAAAAGCAGGGAGGAAAAGAACTGCCAGGGATAGATTAGTGTTGGCTGCTGACAAGGAATCAGCCAGGCAAGAAAAAGAACTGGAAAAAGGAGCAAGATGAGATGTGAATGCACTCAGCTGCAGGGGAACAATATTTCTTGCAACAGCAATGAACACAGTAACAGAAAAAGGCTTGTAAGCATCTTGATTTTTTAAAGTATGCTCCTGCTGCCACTGTAACAGCATATACTCACATATAAAGGGTGCTTGAGAGGAGTATGAGAAGCAGGAGCACAGTTCCCAAGTAATTTCATTTCTTCCACAAAGATCTGTAGCGTGGGAGCAACCAGCACAAGCTGCACCATGATCTTGCAGGGGATGTGGTCAGCACAGTATACATCAAAATACCTTCACTTAGGGAGGATTGTGAATGAATGAATGAATGAATGAATGAATGAATGACTGAATGAATGAATGAAGAGCCTGTGATAGTTTCCTCGTGGACCAGAGCTTTCTCCTCTTGCCTCTTGCAAAGGCTGCAGAATGGTCATATGGGGTATGGAGGCAGCTATATCTGCATCAAGCTGTTGGAAATAGTTAATTTGAGGAGGAGAGGACACTTCCAGGAAAACTTCAGCATCTGGAGTACTGGGCATGCTGGCGCTCTATGGTGTGGTCCTGGGGCATCTTTCAGCAGCACAGCTCTTGCATTCTGTACCTTGTCTCTGTCATCAGATATACATAGCCCTATTCTGCGCTTACACTTGGTCCTGATTTGAAACCACCTCCTGCAAGTACTCCTGCAGCATTACCAGGCTGCCTTGGATGCAGGACAGCACATCTCCCATGACACGGACAACGCAATTCTCCATGCCAGGCAAAGTGCAGGGCAGGCAGAGGATATGGGATGTGATACATTAAATCCCTACTTATTGTCTATCCACAGCCCAGATAACATGGGTGGGAAGAGCGCAGATGCCACGAACATTAAAGGTTTCTCTGCTGGGAAAGCCTTTCTCTGCTCGAGCTCCTCTCAGCAAGAAGCAACTCTCGATAAAACTCTTTCAGTGGTGCTGATGGCAGACTGAAGTGAAGCAGCAAACACAACCCCAGCAGGAGACCGTTTAGGTTATTATTTTAATTAATTGCACATGTAGTTAAACTGAAAGAAAAATAGAGACGTGACACCCAATTATTCAAATCAGTTTCTGCCAGTCACACACGGCTGCTGCTACCACAGTCCCAGCACAAATCTCTGCCCTCTGCTATCTCCAGAAATGCCAGGTATTTGCATGTCAAGGTTGGCAAGCTGTTGTCATGCAACTTTTCTTCCTGTGCAAAAGAGATGAGGAATTGTAAATCTACCAGTGTGATCCCACAGGGAACTGCATTTCCTAAAGGCAGCGAACTAGCCTCTCCTACGGCAATGATTCTCCCTAAAATGTCTCATTCTTCACCATGCAGCACATACTGCTCCAGGCAAGCTTCCCAGTGCCCTAGGAAGGCACTGGAAGATGCAGCCCCATAGCCAGGACAAGGACTCTGTAAGAACAAGAGGCGTGGAGCTTCTGAAGGGAAGCACCCTCACAGCAATGTCCAGCTCTGAGGAGACACTAACCCAGCTCCAAACACTTGGGGTGAATTCAGGAAGTTACAGCAGAGTGCTTCAGGCTGGGAATACTGAGAGTTTTCTTCTGTAGTGAACAAAAATGTGAAAATGAGACTGTCAGGCTTTTCAGGACTAGAGCTTTCGAATATAATTCCCCCTCGGGAGCAGGCATTGCAGGTATTTACAGCTGCCAGTTCCTGTTCTCCCACCATGGGGGCAGACATGCCTATTTCTGTCTGTGATGCCTGGCACAAATCCCTTTTGAGCCCCCAAGAAGCAGCCCTGCAGCTGTGATCCCCAAATGGGCTCTCAGTGACCAGGTGGTTTCCTGATTTCCTGCAGTGCATTTTCCGCAAAGCAACAGCTCAGTGACATCTCTGGTGATGTCTCTGCTGTAGAAATATCAGAGATTTCAGTGGAAAGGCACACTCCCCTCTCTGATCCCCTCTGATGTGTCTGGGAAGCCCAGTGAGGCCAGCCATGAACGTATTCATCATCCCAGCCTGGCTCAACTCTGCAGTTCCGCTGGGTGCAGCCATTTCCCCTGTATCATCATCCATGACACCCCATGGGGATGAGAGCTCCACCAGCAGAACTAGGCAGGCCTGGTCCCCAGGGGACCCGCTGCCTAACAAGGGCAGGTGAATGGGCAATTTGCCTGATTTTGTTCTATTGTTTAAAATCAGTCTGGTGCACTCTGGTGATCTGCCTGTCCTTCTGCACCATTAGCTCGGTAGAACAGGTGCCAGGCTCTCCCCTATGCTCAGGTATCAGCTACTTCTTCCCTCCAGGAGTCTAGCTGATTAACAAGTACAATTAAACTTACAGCCACACTTGCCATTTGCATTTCACTTTGAGGTTTGTTCTTTTTGTTTGAGACCTGGAAAAGGTTTGGTGTGTACCAAAACCAGCTGGTTTTTTTCGAACTATATTAGTTAGTTTGATTGAAGATGTTAAATTTCCCTTGAATTCTGGAATCCTGCCTCAGTGCTGGAATTGTCACACCACTCTCCTCCTATGAGTGCAGGTAAGTTTCTTCTTGCATTATTTTGGAAGATGTCCCTGGCCATGGCAGGGGGGTTGTAACTGTATGACCTCTATACCTTCCAACCCAAACCATCCTGTGATTCTGTGATTATACTCATTGTGAATAGAATATCTTCTATATATCTTGTCTTCAGAGAATATCTTCTCTGCCTCCCCCCACTGTCTCACCCCATGGATTCATTGTAAGCCATTCATAGCAGGTGTTCTCCCTGGACTGTGCTGGGCAGAGATAGGAGAACAATCTTAACCATCACACTTCAGAAACGTTTGTAGTTAACATCATTCACCTCCCCCTGTTAGTGTCTGTCCCAGCAAGGCTGGCTGCAGCACTGCAGGCTAAGGATCTCCTGTAGCCTTGCAGGGCACCATTTGAGGTCTGCACCTTCTCAGCTGCCAGGTCTGACCTAAGTGTGGACACCAGCCTGTGGGTGGAACAGTCTCTTCCCCAGCATGTCTGCCCCACCAGGAACAGCACTGCTGCAGTGCAGGTGCTGCAGAGCTGGGGGTGGCGCCTGCTCTGGGGGGGCCCTGCCAGCTGCTGCACAGGTAACACATCATCAAAGCATCATTTTGCAGTTAACAGCTTCTAGGTGAGGCTTTGATCGCAGCCACCTTGTTCCCAGACCCCACGGTCCTCCTGCCACCTTCTTTACCGTTACAAAGACGTTTTTAAAGATTGAGAGATTTTATTTTTCAATCAGTGCCCTCCTGGAGCAGTGCTAACACCTCTTGTTCCCACAGAGCTGGGACTCAGATCCCGCCCCACTCAATTCCAGCTTTGTAAGGACATTTTACCCTGCCCTGGGTTTAACCTACCAATCTGGTAACTTCTTTAGGGAGGACAAAAAAACAGGCTAAGGACAGAATGTCTCCGTCTGCCTTCACTGGAAGGATGTCATTAAAAAATATACCTCCCCAAACCATCCCACAGCTATATACATAGTAACATTGCTTTCCTCAGTTTCTTCTCAAATTTAAAAAGACAGCTTTTAAAATGCAGTTAAATTACTCTTGTAGCCCTGCCTCCCACACTGTCTGTGTCACCAGTGTGGTGACAGACAGGAAGGAGAGTTTTTGGGAAGCTGGAAGGCTTCTTGCTGCATTGAGGCAACTCTCAAGCTCTGCAGCTGCCCCAGGCTTTGGCTCCATGCTGCAACCTGCACAACAAATACCTTCCCCATGGAATTATATCCCCCCAGGCCCATCAAGCTTTAGGGATAAGTGCAGCACCAGCCTGGGATGCTCAGGTTTATGCACCTCCTGAGCCTGAGGCAGATTTGCAGCAGTTATTGTCCACGTTCTGTGCAAGGTAAATCCAAAGTTAGCTGTGCCTTCAAAAGGTGCTTTTCTCCTTCTTAAAGTGCTGGAGTAAGTACTTATATCTCAGAATTTCATAAGTCATTCCATGTTTGTTTTCTTTTGCTGGTGAGACTAAAAGCCCATCAGGATCTTGCTATATGTGCTATGGTGGCTTGTGGCTGTCACTGGCCAGCTCTGCCCAGAGATAGAAGCAAGCACAACCTGCTGGTGTCCCACAGGTCATCCCTTTGTTTTCCTTCTCATGCAGGGCTGATCCAAAATGGTGGGAATGGACATGAATCCCTGTGGAGCTCCTTAATACAGAGTCAATCCTGAGGAAGGCCATGGAGAAACCACTTTCCAGTGATGCTCTAGCAACAGTAGCTCTCCAGAGGCTGTGTGTAGGTGTTGTCCTCTCCCACCTCTCAGGTGTGGAGAAGGAAGGCAGACCTGCATACAGGAGGTTCCCCAGACTGTGCAGTGACACAGTCATGAGGAAGAACTGCTGAACTGGTGCCTCATGCCCCACCCTCACAGGGCAGAGCAAGGTCTCACAGTTTGGGTGGGCTGGCCAGGCCCCCTGCTTTCTGAGTGACCATCAGGCAGGGTAACAAACTGAATCAACTCGGTTCCTAAGCCCACCAGGTTTCCACCAGCCTTTCTGGAACAACCAGTGACTGCCAGCACAGGCTTATCCACTTTCCTCACCCTCCTCAGCACCCAGAACATGCTTCAGTACATGCGTGGAAGTAGCATTTCTGCTTGTGAGGGCTTGGAAATTTTGCTTGCATCATTCCTCAAATGAACAGCAGCACCAAAAGAAAAGAAGGGGGGGGATAGAAAAACAAAAGGAAAAACAACAAGAAAAAGAACCCAATAGCCAAAACCCAGCACTAATACAGGACTTACTGCAGGCTTACTACAGGGAATAAAAGAGAAACTCTCCCAGGTCCAGCCAGTTTTCTCCTGCTCCCTCAGAAAATGGGTGACTGGTAGCAAGATGAATCTGGAGCCCAGCATTCCTGTTAAAAATGCAGCCCCTGCCACAAGGAAGCTCTTTCAAAATCTGTTCAGGGAGCAGTGGAAGGAGCCCATTCCTCACAGAGGAGATGATCCTGATGGAAAGATGGCCCCAAGGAAGGGCAGGCTTGGCTTGGGACAATGCCTGCGGACGGCTCAGATTTGTTTGCAACAGGCAAGTTTTCCAAAACAAAAGAAGAAACTGTTTTAGTAGAATCCAAACCTTTTGCCAGAAAGGTATCATTTTGGTAACATACTTAGGGGAAATCATTTAATTTAAAGTTTAGATTTCTACTTTATATTCTATTGTGATTCACTCACAATATGTTATGTAATATATATCACACCCCCAATTTGCATGCTGAATTTTAATATAACAAAAATGCTGAGAAAGTGTCGCTTCAATTTTCCAGAACAGCCCTGAGGAATGTTTGCTTGACCAGAAATTTACATTTTTCATTCCTACTTGGAAAAAACAACAACAAAGAGGTCGATATTTCCCACGAAACAGGACTCTGGGGCTCCGACCCGCTCTCCTAGACTGTCTGGGGAAAGCAACTTTAAAGGCAGGGCAGGCAAAATACTCTTGATGCTTTCTGTTCCCTGTCCCGTCCCGCGCCGTTACAACCGATGTCTTCAAAAGAAACAGCTCCTCGAAGTCGCAGGAAGAGCAAAAACCCTGAAACAGACCCGCCGTGCCCCGAAACCATTCCTCTTCAGAGAGCACTCCCTCTGGGCAAATGAACTTCAAATAATTCCTCCCTCTCTCCCCCTCCAAAGAAGCCCTAATGACACCTTGTCCGTGAACTTAATGTGTTTTAAACTATCTCCATGCCTGGCCACATACTTGGAATGTCCCCTAAGGACTGCTAAAAAGTCACAAGCAGGAAAAAAAAAAAAAAAAAGACAAAAGCTTCAGTCTGGGTCCCTGGGCTCCCACCCCCGCGGAGGGGAGGGTTTGCTGGTGCTCAGTGTTACCTTTCGCACACCCGGACGAGGCTCCTGGTAGATGGAGCTGGGCATGAAAGCAGCTCTGGGACATCAGGCTGTGTTTGAACTTTTCACCACTTTCCCCCCCACCCCCACCACCATCTTGAGGGGGAATTTTTTTTTTTTTTTTTTCAAAACCCTTCAGGAAATGATTTAGGAGCAGAGAGCATGGTCAGCTAATGGGCTGCAGCTGAGGCAATGCGGGGTTGTGCTCCTGTCCCTGCAACAGCTCCGCGTGCACGGGGGGCTCTCCTCCTGCACACACACGTGCCCACGGTCGCCTGGCACATCCCAGATCCTTGGGCAGGCAGACCTGGAAGCCCTTCGGAAAATAATCAAAATCCCCAAACCCTCCGAACAGCAGCTGCCTTCCACGTGAGTTGTTGAGAAATAGGGACTAAACAAGTTGTGCTCTTCCCCTCCAGCACTTGCCATGTGTCCCTGCCTTGCCCTTGCTCAATGTGCTCCCAAGTGCCCCTACAATTACAAACCAGCACTTGCTGCCCAAAATACTGTATGTTTGCTGCAGCCCCAGGCTCCAGGCAGAGCTGTGGGTTGATATCAGGGAGAATCAGGGTCTGGGAGTGTTTACGACTTCCCCTCTGTGGGTTGTCCAACCCCAGAAAAGCAAGCGAGGCTTCAATCACAAGCAGCACAACAGCAGCCTCTGCTAAGTGCCATCTGTCTGGGAAGTGCAAAGGCTTTAGGAGTCACAGATTGCCCTGCTTTTTCCCCCACCCATCCATCACCCATGCCTGGAATTAGTATCCTCATGTCCCCACCGATTTTAGAGATGCAAACTACGTCTTGAATCAGGGCACCCAGAGTCTTGGTGCTGCAGGTCTGTCTCTTGGGGGGAATAATGATGGTTTGAGATAACCCCTCCCAAGACAGAACATTTCTCTTCCAGACCAACCCTCCTGCCTGTTAGTTGCAAAGGTGACTATGGCATGGGTGGGTGATGGGCAGGACACAGGGCAAAAGCATGTTGATGCTGGGAGGGCTGCAGGATATGAGAGACTTAATCACGTCCCCATGTTCTCCACTGAGCTTAGGAGATGAAGGCATCTGCTTCCAGGGAGAGAACATCTACCTGAGGTTTCCAGAGTGCCACTCGGATGCCAGTGCACATGAAGACGCCTAAATAGATATTAAAACCAGTCGTATATTTTAGATTACTCATAGAAATTATTTGCTTTGAGCCTACCTTATAAAGAAGGGGTCATCCATGGGTAGAAAGAATCCAGTGTCATGCCTGGCCATTGAATAAAGCCTGACATTTCCCACATGGATCCCCCTAGCTTTAAATTTGCTGTGGATGGAGAGGATGGGAGTGCCCTTGACCTTGGCAGCAGCCAAAAAATGATGAGCCTGCTCTCAAAGGCTGGTGCCACCACCATGGATAAAATTCCTGGAAGTGAGTGATCCATGGGGTAAAGGAGAGCCTGGACAATGCATAGACCCGCTTCAGTGGCCAGCATTCTGCAGCAGTCAGCGGTGTTGCAGACCAGCCTAAACCTCCCTGTTGGCCCTGTCCTCTTGGGCTTTCTATATTTACTGCAGACACAGCCCTCCAGAAAAAGAATTCTGCTTCAGTCACAATCTTGCAGGTTTCCAATTAATAACTGCAAAATTCTGAAGATTAAAGCAGGCAACCACACAAGCCCTGGGGTAATTTTACCACCAGCTAAAAATCAAGAAAATATTCATGAGAAAAACTGCAAACAATTCTGCTGCCCTTTAGAAAAGCCTTGCCATTTCCCAGCTAGCTCATCCCAGATGCTGCAGGAATACACTGATCTGCAGAACAGGTCTGGGGCTGACTCTGGAGCAGGTCACCATCCAATCTCAATGTGTGGGGGTTTTGCCAGTGCGCAGCAAGGGCTCTAGAGCAAGGGAGAGGCTGGCAAGGGCACCTTCATATGTGGGGGAGATGAATGATGTTTAAAAAGCATTTGGCTTCTGTTTCCTGTTTTCCAGAGCTCTGGAAGCTGGAGGCAGTGCATGGTGCCTCTGAGAGAGGGGCACTGCTGGATAGGGGCTAAGGACCAGGCTCTGGATATCCGTGGGGTGGGCAAATGGAGTGAGAGATCAGAGGGGAGCATGACAGGGCTGAACTGGGGGTTGTGACCACCCGGGTTGGGCACGCACCACCTGCACGCCTGCCCCTCATTTGGTGTCAGCTGCTTTCTTCCCTGGCTTCCCTGGTCTTTTTCACCAAATTAAATTAACATTGTTTCTGACTGGCTTGCCATGGACTTCTATTTATTTATTGTCTTCCAACATGACAGCAGGGAAGGCTTCTTAAAAGTTGCCCAATTTGCTTCCCCCTGTCTCCACCCAGCCCCGTCCTAATTAACAAAACATTGCTGTTAACTCATGTGACACCATCAGCGGGTTAAGGGACAGGGGCAGCCCTGGAGTCAGACCTTATTCCTGTTCCCTTCCTTTTCGGAGAAAAAAAGTCAGGTCTCGATGTGGAGGGGCAGGACTGCCACCCCTGCCCTCCTGCACACCAACTCCCTCCCCATGCTCAACTCCTTGGCAGGAGCTTAGAGAGCTTCTCCTCGGGTGCATAGGCAGCACGGGGCGGGGAGTGGGGTGTGAGGGGGAGGGGGAAGAAAGTTGGGCTGTTTTTTTTTTTAATTTTAAAATTATGCTTTTAATTTTTTTTCAAACTAAAAATACCCTCTTGTTTTAAAGTTTCCAAGCACGATGCCCTGAAGAAGCAAGAATGACAGATGCTGTCGAGTACAGATGTTTTGCTTTCCTTTTTTTAATTTTAATTAGTAATATTTTCCACACCAAAAACTCACAGATGGCTATTCGTGTCCTTGTGACTGGGCCAGGTCAGGACCAGAATGACCTGCTGGGGACATGGCCTAACAACCCTGCAGCATGGTGGTTATATTTAGGCAGGACTTTGTCTCTGCCTTATTAACCTGTTAGTTGCCATTGCCTATCTGGGCACAACTCATCTGCCATCATCCTCATCTGTGAGGCATCCTGTTTCCTTTCACTAGGTCTTTCCAGGTCTTCTGGACAGCCATCTCCCCCAATACTTAAGCAGTCAAATGCCTGAGCTGACTTGATGATATGACTCTTCCTACAGCCCTGCCTCCACCCTGTCATGCACATCCATCCATGCTATCAGGGCTGTTTTTTCATTTGTTTTTGTTTTTGTTTTTTTGAGGAGTCATAATTTTAAACCAGTCCATTGCCTTCAGGTATCACACGTGGAGTTGTTCTTCTCTAACATTTCAACATAGAACAAAGGTGCAGAGACAGGCTCTGGACAGCACTGGGTGAGATGTTGCCTCAAGGATGGCTGAGGACAGCACTGAAGGGGGTGGGGGTGGAAATTACTCCATCTTTCTTCCCTGGGCTTCCTATGCCGTGTCTGCCTTGCAGATCATTGATGTCTTCCCAGCATGGCTGTCTTACAAGGAGTCCCCATGGGACTCCTTACTTCAAGAAGCCCTCATGGAAAGCCACCTTCCTGCAGTGATCATCACAGTCCCAGTTTCACTGCCTTCTCACACATCCACACACTTGCACTGACCTGTGCAGAGGACTCACTGCTTCCCAGAAAGGAAAAAATACAGGAGCAACATCACCTAATTTCAGGCTCTGTCCTGCTGGGAAGGTTTGCTGGGAATGCTCTGTCACTGCTGGAGCAGTGATGGGTGAAACACAGCTGTGGCGAATGCAGGCATGGCGGGAAGAGAGGGTAAGCTCTGCAGCATGTGTGTATATGGATTATACAGGAGGTGTTTGTCAGGAGTCACTCTTGCTGCTCCATCAGCCTATGGAAGAAAGCCTATATTAAAAAGACTTCCTTATGTTTTCCAAGCACCCTCTTTGCTCTGAACAAGGCATTGCTACACAGAAAAAAAATCATGTATCACCACCAGACACCTCTGTGAATTGTCAGCTTGGTGAACTGTGGTGATGAAAATTGCAAAGCAAAAGGCAGGAATTATCAAGAATGCCATACCATTATGATGTGGAACAGAGCCACCTACATCTTTGCCTGTGGCACAGGGTGTGGTTCTGTTCCTCGTCTTTCATCAAGATGAAGCTGGAAAAGGTTTAGATGATGAGCAAAGATGAGCAGATGAGCAGAGGGATGGATTTTGCGTAGGGAGCAGTTACCTAGGGCTAAGGCTGTTCTGCAGCACAAGAGGTGGCTGGAGGAAGAAGGAGGCAAGCAGCATGGGATTACTTGGGAATGTCTCAACAAAACACCCCATCCGTGTTGCTTGTGGAGCCATGGGCTTGTGGAGTCTTTGCAGTGAAACAAGTCCAAATTCCCCAGTTCAGATAACAACGACTCTCACAGGCTCACATGCAGCTGGGGTCTTGCCTTCTCCTGCATCTTTGATGAAGATGTCAAGGACCATCAGCACCTGAGCATAGCCCAGAGCCCAGCATCAGAGCAGGAATGATCAGAAGAGGGAAAGGCTCACATGAGCTGGAAAAAGAAACAAAGAAAAGATTTTGCTCACAATCTGAAAGGCCCAGAGCTTCTGCAGCTCAGGAACAATATGTGCCTAATGAATGCTGACAAATCAGTCCTAATTGCAGAGTTCTGAATCTCCCTCTCTAAGGTGTGACATGCATTACAAGACATCAAAGCAGAGGACAGAAGAGAACCCAGTTTCTTGGTTCTGGGCGTGTATGTTAGGCTTTAGTCCCTCCCTAGAGCCACTTGCTGTTTAACAAGGCTCATTCATCTTCTGAAACAGGCTGTTAAGAAGTCAAAGTAAGCCATGAGCACAAGGGCTTAGGCTGTACCAGCCATCTTGGGAGCCTTGAGCTGGCAGGGCTGGACTATATTTGGGGACTTGAAAAATAAGAAAAGCCAAGGAAAAACATGAAAGCCATGCTAAAAAAAAAAACAAACCAACAGGCAGCGGTATTGGGAAGGGTTGGGCTCAATTTTTGTGGCATCTACAGGAGCATCCAGGTCTCCTGTGTGAATATCCTGAGATAACTCCAGGGATATCTCAGGAAGAGCCAACTTACAGCAGAGCCTGTCAGGTGGCTGAAACAGGGTGAACCTATGCTAGCAGCAGCCCTGCTTAATGTCAGTAAATGGAGCAGAAATCCTCTCCCTTCCCCAGGCCACAGAGTTTCATGTAATAGACCCCAAGTGCTGCAAAGCCCAGCCAGGTTTATGTTGCAGGGATGTGGCTGTCTGCCTTTTATTGTGTTTTCCTCCGCTATTCTATTATACTGCACAATAAAACACCAGTTTCATCCACTCATTAGCCATTTGCTTGTGCTTGAAGCGCACTGAGTGTTTTCACGTGCCTTTGAAAAGAGGTGTAATCTGCTCCTTGGGAGTCACTCACCTCCCTGCAGACCCACTGCCTGCATCACAAGCGTGGCCACAGTGCGTGTGTTGAGTGTGTGTGTTTGTGTGTATGTGTGTCCAGCTGCGTGTACAGGCACAGCGGCATCAAGTAAACACTGCTCTGAGAATTACGTTCCTCAGGCCAAGCTGGCAAAAGCTGGGAAGAAAAAAAGAAATTCATGGTATCTGGGTAATTTTAATTTATCCTCTTTATACATCTGCCTCCTAGATGAAATGAGCTATGGGGGCCTGTAAAAAATGGTAAGTTTGAGTGTCAATGAAGACAGCACATGTGGGAAGAGGAAGAAATAAGGTGGTCCAGCAACAACGAATTTGATGGTTTTTTAATTTACTGCCTTAGATACAGCTTTTCCTGTATAGATTTTGGGGTTTATTTGGTTGATTTTTGCTTTCAACATTTTTATGATGCTTCTTAAATAAAAATGAGGTTTTATCACAGGTGCAGCAGGCAAGAAGCTTGTGATGCCCCTTGAGTGTTGGGAGAAAAGCTAACTTGGGCTTTGGACATTGGATGGCAAATCCAGGCAGGATTTGTACAGACAGGGGCTGTGGTAGGGGAGAAACAGAGCATCTGTTTGCCCTTTACTTTTCTACACATGTGTGTGTGTAGAGAGAATAATAGAACCATCTTGGTGCAAGAGGTGACTAAGACAGGAGACAGAAGCTACCATCACCCTGCCCAAGACCAAACAGGGCTTGGTCTTTGCTTCGTGGGCTCTGATTCAGAGGACAAAACAACCCTGAGAGCTTGCAAACATCTACCACCTCAGCACATGAACAAGTAGTCCATGGCCCCCAATGCAGACTGCAGCCACCCCTTTACCTGTGTTCTGAAGTTCTGCAAAACCTCTCAGCTTCCAAGTGACCTGCCTCCAGCAAGGATCGATAGTTCCCTCTGGTGGGAGGACTGTGAAGAAATGTCTTTGAGCTCCGTTTCCCATCTGAGGAAAACACAAAGATCAGATGTCCCATTCCTGGAGCATCCTCACCACAAGCACCTCCAGGAAAATCCCTCCTCAGGTGTTACTTCCCTCCTTCCTATCCTGAAAACTATATAGAGGAAAAGAGAATCCAAAGTTCACATTTAATAATTTATTGAATCTTATTCGTAAATGTTTTTAAGCCCTTCCCCACTGTGGAAATGGGCTATTTCCAGGAAACTTCAGCTTGGTTTTTTTCAGTTTCTGGGGTATAGTCTTTGCTGTCATAGTTGCAGAGAAAAGCTGGGCGATGTATTCCTAATATAGCAAAGAGCAAATGCTTCCCATTTTTTAGATCTTGCAATTCTTTTTTAAGCTGATCTGCAGAATCTGATAACTAAGGAGTTTTAAAAGTTGGATGATATTAACAACGAAACAGAACATCCGGCAGCTTCTCTCCTTCATTTCTGGCTCTCAACAGGTAATTCTTCATTAGTCTGAGGCATGTGGTTATGTTTCTCAGTCAGATAAAATAGCCTTTTCTGAGTCCTGTCAGCCTGAAATCCCATTAATATTATCTGGGTGGATTGGTAAGAACATATGGGATTCTCCTCTTTCCTTGATCCAGTAAATGAGGGACCAAATTAATAGCAGTGGTAAGAGGAAGAGGAAGAAGCAGTGTGCTGAGGAGGCAGAGGCTTTGTGTCTTCCAGGAGAGACAGCAGCAGGGTTGAGAAGAGGAGAGTGTCTTAAGACATCCTTAAAAACCAGGTCAGGAATGAGCAGAGACATTACTATTTTAACAGCCTAAAGCAAACCCTGCCCCACCTTGCCCTGCCTGATTTGGGGTGCAGGGACCCTGTGCTGAATTAGTTTATTGCTTCCACATCGTGACTTGAATCAGTTATGGTGGTTGCAGTGAGTATCCTGTGGCTCCTCCAGTTCCATGCGGCTCCTGCAAATGCAAAGTGATGCACCTGGGGAAAAAACAAAAAGAGTCTCACAAAGCTGCATCTGACAGAGAACAAGCTATTATACTCCTAAAAGTGGGTTTGGTGTGGGCAGATTTACAGAAGTCTCAGCATCTTATTCATTAGCAGCCAAAGAAGCAAGCAGAAAGTTTTGCTTTGTTGGGGGAGGAATGGAGAAGACGTCTGTGAGATCACATGGACTATGGCAAAGCTGCATCTCTGATTTGCCACACGGCCTTGACCTCTACCTCAGACAAGAAACAGGGCTGGAAGAAGCAGAGGGAAAGGTGACAGGCCTGATCAGAGGCACACAACAGCTCTGGACACTACAAGTTACTAAATTAGTTAGGACTCTGCAGCACAGAGAAAAAGCTGAATGGAGGTGTTGGGAATAACCTGACAGATAAAAGAAGGTGGAAAATGAACTATTTCTTTTTGTTGTTGCTTGCAATACAAGGGTCAAGAAGAATCCAGGGAATTCACCAAGAAATGGACTTAAAAGAGCACAAAAGGATGCTTCCCTACCCGTGCCTCTACCCTCCAATATATGTTTAAATTGTGGAGCTTGTTGCCAGCAGATCTTGTAGATGACAAGAGTTTCAACTGTTTCCAAAAGCAACTAAATAACATGAGTGGGAAAAAAAAAATTCCCATCAAGAGCTATTAAGGGCAAAGCTACCGTCTTGAGAGGTGTGGGAGCGGGGAGGGTATGGCCATATGTGCCCTGTCTCTTGTGTTTATCTCTAAAATTTTCACTAGTGGGAGGTGACAGAAGGTAGATTTTGGAGGAGGAGGAGGCTGTTTCTGACCCTTACTGACCATCCTTATGGTCTTTAGTACAAATTTTGGGTGGGCTGGGGACAAGTCATGGGCAGAAGCAGAGCTAAGCATCATTCAGACTCCAGGGATGAAAAGAATGGTAGGCAGTAGAAGGGACCCAGGTCCAGCCTTACCCCATTTACGTTCCAGCTTGGCTCCTTACAAAGATGTGTCATTGCTTTCTGTCCACTCTATAGCCAGTAGAAATGGAGGCACTGTCACAGAGTGGATAAGAATGGCCATAGTGAGGCTCACCAGAAGTGTCTGAAAGCTGTCAGGAGCGTCCATCTCAAACAAATACAACAGGACAGCCATGTAGTAGTGCTTCCCCAGCATATCATCCCTGCTGGCAGCAGTCTGCTGCACTGGGACTTCCTCAGCAATGAGTAGCTCTCTGTTCACCGACTCCATCACTGATTTTGTGAGTGCAAAAGGCTGCAATGCCATTAGCCAGTGACAGGCAATTGCCTAGATGCCTGGTAAATCTCTGCATGCTGTGGTTCTCAGCTGGTATGTTCCACTGAAGATCTGACTGGGCGTGGAGTCAGAAGCAAAGTGTTATCTCCCATTGCTCCATGTGAACATCAAGCACCCTGCACTCCCTAAAGGGGTGCCCCCTCTCTCTCTGGTCCAGATTACTGCTGCAGTTTCATCCCACAGTGCTGAGGGCATGGATCAGTATCCAGTGAGGCTCATACAGCAGCACAAGAGCTATGTCACAGTCTCAAGGTCATCAAACCACTTCTAGGTTTGATATTTGATGAAAAGTGTCAGGCTAGGATCTCAGGAGAAAACTCTGGCATGACAGGCAGACAAGGAATAGGCAGCTCTTGTCCAGGGGAGCTTCCTGACCCAGAAGCATCATCGCTTTGCAGCCTGGAAGACAAAAGAAAGATTAAGAGAGTCCTCATGCCAACTCAACACACAGTGGTTCTGTCAGAGCCAGAACAAAACTCCTTATCCATGTTCCCAGCCCACACGAAAGCATTTGTGCTTAGTGCCTGGGACTCTTTGTCAGAGACAGCATTTGTATCTAGGTACATTCAGCCTGTTTTTAAACAGAGGCCCAAGCCAAGCCAAACCCCAAACAGCAAGTCCACCTCACACAGTGTGAAAAGAAAGCGATAATGGTTTTAAACTGAGGGAGGGTTGATTTATATTAGGTATAAGAAAGAATTTTTTTTCCTATGAGAGTGGTAAAACAGTGTCACTCGTTGCCCAGAGAGGTGGTAGATGCCCCATCCCTGGAAACATTTAAGATCAGGCTGGATGGGGCTCTGATCAACTTGCTCTACCTGAAGATGTCCTTGCTCACTGCTGGGTGGTTTGACTAGATAGCCTTTAAAATGTTCTTTCTAACCAAAACTATCCTAAATTTCTGTGATTCTGTGGTTTTGTGGTAGTGGAGGACTCTGAAGCCTTACCACCTCAGGTCAAATGCAGTTTAGTCTTCATATATCAAGCACACAAACTATGACTTTTAGCACTTCATATATCAAGCACACAAACTATGACTTTTAGCAGTCTTGAATTTTTTATATGGTGCCTGGAACAAGGAACTTTGCACCTTGTGTCCTCAGCCTTCACTGAGCTCACCAGCCAGGCTGGAATTTGCAGGCACAGGTCTGTCAGTGAAAACATGGTCTTAAATTAGATCAGCCGAAAGAGAAAGAAAGAGAGGGAGACGTGATCCCACAGGAGGGAAGAGGCTCATTTACCCTCCCCACCCTGGAGACCCCAGCAGTGTGCTGGCTGCATGCTGGCACTCAGGAGCACACAGGCAGAGCCAACAGCAAGCAATACTGCTGGCTGGAGGGAAAGAGAGACCTGTGTTTCCCTCTTCCCTGGCCACACTGCCTGTTCCCTGCAATGTGACCGGGCTCCTTCTCTGAGAGATCCCAAGCCTGGAGCTGGGGAAGGAAGCAGAGAATACCCTGGGACACCTGTGTTTGTACCAAGCATTGCCTGCCCTGTGGAAGGTGATTATTAGACTGTTCTCAGATGTGATGACAGCATCGCCTTTCTGCTCTCACTTCTGCCTTTTCCGTATTTCCAAGAGATAATGATCTCATCTCCTAACAGTTGAAGATCACTCCTTGTCTGTTCTTCCCCTCCCTGTTCCCCTCCACTGTTCATTATGGGATAGAAATGTTATCGACCAACAATCACTTGATGTCAAAAAATCTTATCGCAGAATCCAGCTGCCAACGTAGCCTAAACGTGCTTAGGAAATGTCACTAAATTACAAGAGAGAGAGAAAGTGAGAGAGGGAGGAAACATTAGTGTGAGCAGTGAACTGCAATTAACTGCTCCACATTTGGAAGAAGCAGGAAATGTATGGAGGAAAGCAGAGCTAAAGGGTCATTGATCTCTGTAATTGAGGGGAAACTGAGAAATTGATGGTTTAATGGGGTTCAGCTGGAAGGAGAGTGTGTTTTGTGGGCCATATTGGGGCAGAGGGACCATTGTTGTGCACAAGGCTCACGACCCATCCTAGTTAGGTCACTCAAGATACTCCCCAGTCTTCCTTGGAAGCATCTTATTTGTGTGGTTCTGCTTGACACCTCCCTGGAAAGTCTCATGGCCATGGCCAGACTGTGCTTTTGCATTGGCATAGACCTGTGATCAGCCTCCTTTCCAAACTGACTGGATATCAGGGCTTGGGCGTTAGATTGCCATCAAGGAAGACTAGGATCTGTTACCTTTAGAGGTGTGTCCAAGAGTGGCCTGGAGAGGGGTCAAGCCAAGGCTGCTCAGTCTGAGTTTGCCTCCATTTATTCCACGATTCCTTCAGAAAATACCATGTAGAAGATACTACACAGCCATGCCTGGCACAGCCTTCCACCACTGCCCTGGGATTTGCTGGGTGGCTTTTTAACAGTCCTAGGGGTAGGATGTGATTAACTTCATAAGAAGCTCCAAACGTACCCAAGGGTTGCCCTTTCAGGTCCTATTGCCTGTCCCAAGAGCACAACAAGGCTCATCCCTGCAAAGTACTGACACATTTGGCACAGGTAGTAGAAGCCAGCAGCTTGCAGGCTCTGCCTTGCCACACCACATCAGGGGATCCTGCCACAGTATCTCCTGCTGTGGTAAGATGTGATGCTCTCACCTCATCTAGGTGGGAGATTGGGTGGTCCCATACAGTAGTGTCCAGTAGCAGGTTCTGCTAGGAAAAAGGGCTCTTCTCTCTCTGAATGCAAATATCTTCATGGAGATGATGTATCATATCCTTAGCCAAGCTGCCCGAAAGCCGGGAATTCAGGTCAGATCTGCATGATCTCATGGAGTAATCTAATCTATCTCTCCCTCTGAGGCAGGATCAAACATCTATGGAGAAGTCCTGAACTTTTATTTTCTCTATTTCCCATGTCCGCTGCCTGATTTTTCCCCATATATGTCTTCAAATATTTTGGCCCACAGGAGCCTGCAAAACTCAGGACTCAGTTAGACAACGCAAACTGCCACAAAGGGCTGTCCTACAGACCCATCCGGCCCCTCTCTCTCTCCTTCTCCATCTGCATCTGCATTTGCATCTGCGTCTGCATCTCTACTTCAATACTCTTACATCCCTAAACCAAGCTTCCAGTCCCAGGGCTGTTTCCATCCCCAGTCTCCTGCAGTGTGCTTCTCCTCTCATAGCCCCTGCTTTCCACTGTATCTCTGCTTTTCATCTCACACTCCACAACCTCCAGATTTTCCATCCTGCACACACCCTCCCTGTGCTGTGAGAGGGGCTGCAGAGAATGGAGCAGAGCTGGAATGGAAAACACAAAACACTGCACAAACATGTCTCCATGACCTGGCTGCTCCATGGGAACAGTCTGACCTTGGCTCTTATCCCATGGTAGAGGCAAGATGTTTTAAGGCTCTTTGTACCACTGAGGAAGAAACATTGACTAGTACAGTTCTCAAGGACAACCACAGGCCATCTTCAGTGACTTCCTTGTCATACCGTAGACACCAGGTCCCAGTCTGGGAACCACAGACCTGATGTCCTGCAGGTATGGGTACCACTTACTCCATTAGGAAGATGTCAAGGTCAGACTGCTCATCGCCTGCTAGATTAAATGATCGCTTGAGAAATTCACAGGCTCTTTGGAGATGTCAGCATCTAGTAGTACAAGATTATTCCTTGTCACTGCAGCTCTCCTCAGCTCATGCTTTGCACAGCTGAGGCAGGCACCAAGAGGCACAGACCTGTGTTCCTCCATATGCTCTCTGCCCTGCCTGCAGCTGCTACACATCCAGGAACTGCATGCCTCGGTGAAGCTGTGCTTCCAACTCTCCCCAGAGCTGCCAAAGCACAATCAGGTCCAGGATTCCCTTTGCAATCCAGGTAAGGATAGGACAGGTTAATAGTTTTCCCTAAATGGACTATAGGGTGAACAGAGAATTTTTCTTTTTCCACTGGGTCATTTCCCCACTCTTTGCAATGAGACATTGCCATTTAAGAAATAGCAGATTACATTTATTTGACCAGCGAATGCATCCAACAAAGATGCTCAGTGTTTGGGAAAAGATGCTCACCCTCCTCCAGGAGATGATGACATTTCAGTCTTTCTAATTAGGTTTGTGTCCCAGACCAGCAGAATCTGGAAGATATAAATCTCATTTTTCTCCCCTTTGTATTAAATTCAATTTAATGTTTGTGTAAGATAAAGAGCTTATAGCCCTGGATGTCTTTGTTCTAACTCCCCATGGACACTACTTAGGGCAGCAGGGTCCTCTCCTTCCTGGCCCCTGGTCCGAGGGCTCTCAGCTGCATCTGCTGATAGCCCAACTAGCTTACAGTGCAGTCACCTCCCACTGGGAAATCATGGAGACACTTACTCTTCTCGATGAGTTTCAGCAGCAGAGGAAAGGGAAAGCACAATAAGCACCTTAGAAGTTTGTCCTAGCTAGGCAAAGTGGTCCTTGTGGTTGCGACACCTGTGTTGCTATATAAGGTTGGAGAGCAGTGACAGAAAAAAAGCTGAAACCCTAGAAATCAAAATCAGTCTGTCCTGAGACAGCCTCTGTCTGTGAATGACCTGAAATAAGGCAAATATCTAGGCACCAGCTATCACTGCAAAGTTTCCAAAGCCTGGACACTGCCCCACCAGTGAAGGTGAATCTTCTAAACCAACCATAATGACACTGCTTTCAGATAATTTTCAATCATCCACTAGAAAACTGCACATGACTGCTCCTCACTGCTGACAAATGCCATCACCATCCAATCATCGTTTGCTGATGAGTAGCTCACCAAGGTCCTGCAAATTTGTGCTGGTTTTTCTCTGTCTGTTCTACTGAGCACAGCTGGAACTACAGACTTGCCCTTCCTTCTTCCCTGTGTATCTGTGAGTGTAATGGAGCTGATGGTGATCTTGAAGTCTATGTGCTACAGAAATGCAAAAAGCAGTAGGAAAATCCCCTGTGGCAGCACTCCAGCACTGGCTTTGCTGTCATGGAGACCAGCCCTTGGGTTGTGTTTGCTGTGGGGTTTCAAGTGTAGAGAAGTTGGTCCTGTCTTTTGGCCATGAGGAAAAGTATTTAACACCCCAATTCTGTACAGATTCTTCCTTTCCCTTCACTGTGTCCTGGGGATTGGTGACTGGGAATCTGCCTGCACCCAGCTGGGGCACCAGCTGGGGCTCTTCTATGAATATTGCCCAACAGAAGGAACAGCCTGTCTTCCCACCCACGCAGAGCACAACAGCCCTGGAACCCCATGAAGTGCCATGAAGCACCCATGAAGCAGTGTGAAAGCCAAGCTCAAAACCCAACTACTGCTCAGAAACTCCTCTGCTCCTCCAGTGCTGCCTTATCTTCTCTGCTTCAGCTATGACAGTGGAAGGAGGAGGTCATGGAGCCCTGGGAACCTGTTGTCCTCTTCCCCTGCTCTTGCCAAGCAGCCTTCCCTGCCCTGTGCAATTTTGAAGGTGTCAGTGTTCATTTGGCTGTGCCTGCTGTGCGACAAATGCACGTAGCCCTCAAGGGACTCAAAAGTCAAGACAATTTCAAAGGGAAAGTAGAAGCTTCCACCTATGATTTTCTCAGTCTTTTCCGTCTGCTCCAGCACAGTGATGGGAGGGCAGAAGGAGAAGGAACACACAATGTGGCTGAAATACATCAAACCCAGAAGTTTCATTAACCATGCTCAAGAGTTATTATTCAGACCTTCCTGATGCTCCAAGACTGCATTTAGTTGGCTGAAAGCTTTTAAGTGCAGAGACACTGGATATAGGCCAAATTGTGTGACCGTGATGTTGTCCATGACCTCCTTCAGGCTCCCTGGACTTTTTACCTCCCAGGTGTTCCAGCTGACCTCTAAAATCAATATTCTGGGATTGCATATTTAACTGAGAGCTTGTCTTAGGCCAAGATCTCAAAGACATAGATCACAGCTAGGTATTTCTGGAAAAAGACAGCCAGGAGACAAGAATGAAAAGGGTGTAGACATCGGTGCAAGAAGGGAATAAGCTCATGCTGTTGAGTAGAAATAGCATAGTCATAGAATCACAGATTCATATGATGGTTTGGGTTGGAAGGGATCTTAAAGGTCATCTCATTCCAACTCTCGGGCTGTGGACAGCAACACCATCACAAGACCAAGTTGCTAAAAGCTTCATCCAGCCTGGCCTTGAATACTCTCAGGGATAGTGCATCCACAGCTTCTCTGAGAAACCTGTGCCAATGTCTCACTATCTCACAGTAAAGAATTTCCTCCTAGTATACAATTTAAACCTGCCCTTGGGCAGTTCAAATCCATTCTCTCTTGTCCTGTCACTACTTGCCCTTGTGAAGAGTCCCTCTCCAGCTCCCTTGTAGCCCTTCAGGGACTGGAAGGTTCTCTAAGGTCTCCCTGGAGCCTTCTCTTCTCCAGGCCGAATGAAGTCTCCCTTCTTGCCCCAGGAGCAATCCCACAGTGATGCATAGCATAGAAGATCCAATGGACTGCAGACTTTTTGATATTTTTTCCAGTCATCCCAAACTTGGGCAATCTACTGAGAGTGGGAGACTGTAGGTCCATCTGTCCTCTGATTCACTTATATCCTATGCAGATACACATGAGACAGGTTTCCAGCTGCTGTCCTCTGCTGTTTCTATTTGGTGGCTGTCCTGCTTTGGATAAACCATTCAGTATTCATCAATATCCATCCTTTCTCCAAAGCTCTCTTCTCCTGACTACTGTAGAGCTTGTTTGGGTAGCAGGAGCCTGGTACTCAAATCTCTGACTGGAACGAAAAAGGCTATATTTTTTTTTCATTTGCAAACCTGTACTGACAGAGGATGGATGGGGAAGAGGCCAGGTTTTCCCAACTTTTGTCCTGAAGATCTGCAAGGCCTTCAGAGGCCATTTGCTGCCTAAACTTTGAAAGATGCTGTGATCCCAAGCTGAGATTGCTGCAGCCATAAGTGCTGCTGCCAAGTAGCTGGGGGTATAACAAGTATCATCTCTGCAAAGACAACTGAAGACAGTACAAGGGCAGTGTCTGTATGTGCCTGTTATAATTTTGTGTTAATTACTGCTGTAAAAGCAGTACCCAGATGAGATCAAGTCCTCTGAAAAACAAGGGGCAGTGCTTGCTCAAGCTCTCCATCTCCATCTGCATATCCAGACTTACAGTCTGCCTTGAGACAAAAGGTAACGAAGAGTAATAAGACTGTAAGAGTTATAAAAGTGAGAGGGGCGGCTGAGCATGGCCCCATGTGCCTTTGCTGAAGACATTTTGGAGAATGAACTATTTCAGAAGCCAGCCTAAGGGTCTGTGCATCCACCCTGGTCCTTCGCAATGGAGAAAATCTCATTTCCCACCGCTGATTGATGCAGAGCCACTCAGCTCACTGAAATTACAGAGAAGAAAGGGTTTTGGGTTTTTTTTTATTGGCCATCTATTAGCATTTTTAATTTGCTACATGAGGTAAGTTTAAAAAGGTGCCAGAGAGCAGTTTAAGAAATTAGCTGTTCTTAGCATTTTCTATTCTTTCTGCCTGACTTGGGTCCTCAAAGCCTTAATTAAAACTAAGGAGTGCTTCCAATGGAAGACACAGCAGACAATGAATGGCACGGCAAGCTGTAGGCCCCCCACTGAGCATCATGCTTCTCTGGGAATTCTGGTAGGAGCAGGGAGCCTGAGAGAGCAGGGGTAAGAGCAGGGTCATCTCAATGCTCTGCAAGTACAGGAGGTGCATGGGCTGTAGAGTGGGACTACAACTTCAGGAGCTGCTGCAGGAAGTGATGCTGGATCCAGGACTGGATGCGAGGGGCAGCCATCACACCCTTGATGGGAGACTGGAGGGGTCTGTCTTCTACTCCCTGTTGCCAGTTAGTAGGCAGATTTACTTACTGGAGGGGTTTCCCTACTCATCACTCATTACTGGGAAACATTTCCTTCTGGCTTCTTATCATATTCCTTCCTGTCAATCAGAAGCATCACTAGACACTTTGGGGGGGGCTGGAGGAACAAAAGGGCTTTGCACAGCTTTTCCAGCACATCGTGTAGTAATGTGGGAGAGAAGCTTGCTGTAGGTTGGTTACTTACAGTCAAGAGCTAGGTTAAAGCAAGACCCAGTACTATCTTGCAATGATGAATAAGTAGACCAAAAAATTACAAAAGGGCATGCTCTCAAGAATATAGGTAACATTTAGCCTCCTCTGCTGCTTCTTATCTTCCTTTCTCATTTTAGGCCAAGTTGGACTCTTCCTCCACTGACTCAGAATAGAATTTCTTTTTCTCAATGCCTTCTCCTCCCCACTAGCCAGCCATGCGGGGGCTACTATCCAAACTCAGAGAGCCAGGAAGAGGCCACACTGCTGCCAAGACATGCCACAGCTACAGCCTTGCTCTCTGCCATGTTTTTAAAGACAGCAGGCACATCTCTGACTGCCCACCATGAGCGTCAGCCCAGCACCAACATCTGTACCAGGCAGGAAAAGAGTAGGACGCTAGAGAAGTGAAGGGTATCTCCTCCTTCCAGAAACAGAGAAGTGGCCAAGTGAGAAGCTCCAGGGAGCTGCAGCCCAGTCACAGAAGTTAGCTACATTTGATGCGTGTCTTAGGATTTATGTTAGAGAATAAAAATGTATTTTGGAAGAAGGTTGGGCGTGGAAGTAAGTGTTAGTTAAGCCAGGGACAGAAAAGGGACCACCTGCCTTCTGTAGCACAAATCGTCCATGCACAGATGGGATACTCTTCCCTGAAGAGAGAGTGGTCACCATGACCTTGCAGGAATGTAAAATTTGGATCACTTTGCTCCACATGACTCCACCTGTTGAAATCCAAGGACAGAATGTGGCTGGAGCTGCTCATGGTTTGGATTTACAGGCTCAGGATGGAAGCAGTTCCCAGCTGTCTGTTTGGCAATTGCTGTCTCAGCAAGCAACATGAGCAGGGTCAGGGCCACCTCAGGCCATTACTCTGTGGTGTTGCATTTTTCAGCTGTAGTTGAAACAGCATCTACAGACTAGTCTGCAGTGAAAGACTCCAAGGTTAAGCCCTCCAGATTGTCTCCTGTCCCAGTTTCTGCCCCTTGACTGCTACCGTAGTGCAGAGAATTCACCAACCCATAGAGAGGACATCCTCATCCCTTTCCCTCACCCTCTGTCTGGCAGGAGTCAGCAGGGACCACAACAGATGAGACTGAAATTCTGTGCTGGACCACACTGAGTGCTCCATCAACAAAACAACCAAATTCTTTTGGAGTGACTGGTACCCCTTCCAATGTGGAAGAAAGGTTGTGCCTGCAGGTACCACAACTCAAAATAGTCCCCAGCAGGAGAGTTCCCCTTCTGTCTTACTTCCTGCCAGGCTTTCACTCAGCCTTTCACCTGCACCTGGGTGTTGAATAACTGCACAAAGCTGCCACCCTTCTGTCGGGTCTGCACAGGAACTTCCCTATATCTTGCCATTAAAGAGGGGTCAGTGATTTCTGGCTGGCTCCATCCTAGTGGCATGTGAGGGCTGGAGCAGGATGGATCCCCTCTGGGGTGTCTCCATGCCACATGTAAGGAGCAGGTCAAGATGGCTCTGCAGAGGCTGTGACTGGTGCTGTCATTAGGCAGCTTGAGCAGTGAGCAGGAGCTTCTGCATATCCTAAAGACCCCGGGAACCATGCTGCATGTAGCTGGATACCATCTGTTCCTGCCTTCCCCACTGACTGTTCATCCCTCTCACATCCATAGGGCTCTTGTTAACACAGCTCTCCACTGATCAAACCCTGCCATCGTGCTGGGCTCTGTTTTCCTCTTCCTCATCTGAGGAGTCTTGTGGGGGTTACTCCACCCCAGCTTTAATTAACACTGGGGAGAAAGTGAAAACAGCTCTTAGTTGATCATGGCAGGGGACGAGACCTAATAAACCCCAGGAGAGGAAGACTGACTGCAGGAATCAGGGTAGTAAAACCAGAAACCTCTGAAGCAAGGCTGGGCTCGGGCTCCGCAGCCGGTTAGTATTCAGCTGGAATGCCACGTTGTTATAGACAATGCATTAACATCAAAGCCGCTGGGTCAGCGGTTTTAGTTAAGTGATATATTTGGTATTATATTTTTATTGTGTGTTCTTTACACTGTGTTTTTATTTTTATGTTTTCATGTTCGAATTTCTGCAAGAATTTAGTGCTGCTGGAAAGCACTCTATCGACAGCCCTGGAGATTGAAGCTCTTTGTCTATATCCAGGGAAGGCAGTGTGCTAGCAGCCTGCTGGCACCACACTGGCTCTTTGCCTCAATCCCGCTCGCAGGGATCACATTTAGAGATGAGAGAGCAGTTCGGTTGGCACTGCCAGCAGAGAAGGACAAGGACATGTATTTGTGGGATCCCAACCTAGGATAAACCACTATGAAGTCCACTTTGAAGCCACATTCGCCAAAAAGCCTTATGGTCCTGTGCCCCACTGTGGCAGACAGGGCGAGGCACATCACAATGGGATTTCAGGGTGGATGGTGTCATGGATGCTTTTGACCTGCAAGCCCAAAGTCTCCACTAACTGCACAATTCAGGAAATCTAATCTGCTGCAGAGAAGTGAAAACATCAGTCCCCCTCCTATATGATCAAGATCAGTGAAAGAAAAAGCTGAGATCAAGCTTGGTTGGGTGATGGGTCAGCAACAGAGTGAAGTCTCTAGTCTCCTCTGACACTGGTATAGGGCACGGGGTGACACGGGTGGCTGGTGCTGCTCTCCTTCCTCACTCCTCTCCTTGCCAACCCATTGCTTTCCCTTCACTTATGAAAAGCTGAATTGACAGGAGAGGAGAGGATTAACCTTTGCCACCCGTGTAGGCTGCTGCGTACAAATATTTCTCTCCAAAGCATCAAGTAATAAATGAGTCTTCATCTTTGTCAAACACCTTGGAGTCCATTTGCCATGTCTCCCCAAAGGCAGCACAGCAGGGCAAGGCACTGTGTGAAATACAGGAGGACTATAAATCTTTCCAACACTGTATGGGCATTTTACAGCTTGCAGTTTTCACTGAGAAGTGGCTGTAAATAATGGAGGGGGATATCTGCCACCTGTCTCCAGGGGAGGATTTATTTAGGTGTAAGTGCTATAGATCTTCGTATGTATGCAGAAGCTGTAAATAAGCAAAGTTTAAGCAGTGACCGGGGTCTGTCTCTCTCTCTCCCCTCCTTACTCTTTTTTTCTCTGTTGTTTCACCTGTTTGCCTCCCTACTGTTTTAGACTACATCTCACTCCTGAGGTGAGCACATGCCTGGAGAGTCACTTGAGGAGGAAGTGAGTTGCTGTGATTGAGTACAAATCTCACTTTCACATTCAGCCCATGCAAAGGATTCAAGGGAAGGAGAAGATGATAGTTAGGATTCAGGACCTGCTGCTATGTACTTTTCAAATGCTCCTTTGAGTTCTTGGTTCAGGATTTTAATGATGCTGTTATTCTTGTGCAGAAGCATATGGTTTGCTCCAGTCTGTTCTGTGTTGCTGTATGCTGGCCCCTGTTTCAAGTCACTTCACTCAGGGAACTACTGATTGTATCTGGAGGGAAGTTAACTCTTTGAAGGCATTGCAGCTGCCAGCCCACGGAGTGCACCTGGGGACACCCACGGGATGTGGCATGCACTGGGATATGGCATGCAGAGCCAAAAGGCTTTGCAGATAGCTGGCACTGCTAGGACATGCCAGACTCGTTAAGAGGGAAGATATATTCCTTGGGCATTGGGGACAACTTGCAGGGCAAATCCAGGTGTGTGTAACTTCACCTGCAAAGATGATGAAGTATCCAAGGAAGTCACTGTTGATGGATATAGCAAAGCAGCCCTTGGAGGGACTGCCGGCACAGTACTTGGTTTCCACCGGCAACCTACAGCCCATCTCATTGTTGTCCCTGCAGCCAAGACCCAAACAGAAAGTCCTTAGGCTGTCTGGGAGCACAGAGGCAGACCTTGGACATATCTAGCTACTGCAGAAGGCTGCCCTTCGGCTGTGCAATCTGCACTGGAGGAGGAGCCCCTGGGTTTTGCAATTAGGAGGTGGTGTCTGCTGTGGGCAGTGTTTCAAGGAACTCAGTCACCTGAATCTACCACTCACTGTCAAGGCCATCCAGAAGCATCTTCCTTTCACACCTGGCTCCACATGTTTCTCCAAAGACTCCCTGAGCACTGCTCAAACTCCAGAAGAAGAAATGCGTATGTATGGCCAGGGCCTCCCAGATATTCAGAGGCCCATCTATACATTTTCAACTCTTGGCAAGCCAGAAAGAAACCAGAAATAAGAACAGTAACAAAAGTAGTCACCCCACTGATACAGGGTGACAGCAGATCCCCATCCTGTAGGCTTCACACTGCACACGTGCAATAAAAAGGCAGACCCAATTCAAAACAGCTTGTAGCAATCTCTGCATTGCAATATTAAGTAATGCCCTTCCCTTGCCCTTCAATATCTTTATAAATTCTACCCTCTCGTCCTGCCCACACAGCGTCTTACAAAAATCAGAGAAGAAACAAAGAGCCGAGGACAAGGAGACCCGGCATCCCGCAACAAAGAGCTCTGCGAATTCTTCAGGAGATCCCCATAGTGCGATTAGCATCTCTTTACAGCAACATCATCTCTCCTTCTTTTGTTTCCCCAGAGGAAGATAAAATTGTCACCAAGCACCAGAGAATGAAGCTTGATGAATACTGAAAAGTCATTCACCTGCTAAGTAAAATGGACTGGTCCCAGACGAGATGGGCTACCGCTTTTAATTAATGTTTCCACAAGCTGAGGCAAGAAGAAGGAATATCGGGGGTTAGAGCTGTGAGGGGAGTGCAAGGAAACAGGGCTGGTGTTAATGAGAAAGGACGAGTGGTACTGGGTGAGGTGTGAGCACACAGTCTTACTCCCAGGCACACATCCTTACTCCCCTCTGCTCCCGCAGACTCAAAGCAAAAGCATTCTTAGGCTGGTGGGACACAGCCCTGCTCCAAAGCCACCCCTCTGGGCTTCCACACCACGGGCTGCTCTGACCATAAGTCCAGTTGAGGAGCCGTGGCTTCACCCTGTGCTTTGCTGTAGGCAAGGATCTCCTTTGGCTGTTTCAGGCTTCCTTCCACATTTCTCCATGAACCAGAAGACACCTTCTGAATTAGAGAACAGAAATACTATTGCGAATTTTCTTGAGTGTGTCCTCACCTTTTTTTTTTTTTTTTTTTTTTAATAAACCAGTAGCTCTCAAAAATGTTTTAGAGCAGGTTGATTTTCTGAAATTTGCAGTAAGTTTGTGGGCAGTTTGAACCCTTCCCAGTGACTTCTCATATTGATGTTTCCTATGGTGACTCATTGTCCTCTGTATAAACATCTCTTACTGACTGAAGCAAAAAGGCTCGATTAGGGAAGAGTTCCTTTATGGGTCTCCTGAAATTACAGTAGTTTATATTGCTGCCCAGCAACCTGGAGCTAAATTGCAGTGCTTCAGCACCTCTGGCAATTGCTGTTTCTCCATTCATATGCCAGAAACTGATGGGTCCAAACAAAGAGAGTTTCACTGACTGAAGGAGAGTAGGTGATGCATAGGCAAATGATGGAATACCCTAGTAACTGATTCCATGCCTCTCACCTTAAGGAGAGGGGCGACTGCTGAACCCCAGTTACATTATGCTCAGAGTCCTTTAGAGATGCATTTGGACAGGCTCCTCTCTGGCTCCAAGGGGACAGGCAGTTTATCGGGGTTTGGCCATATTGCATATGTGAACAGATACAGCTTTAGGACTAGTTTAGGAGGTCCATCTGGAGCTCCTCCTCGTACAACCAATTAGACCCAGCATCTCAAAGCTGTCTGTTGATCTATCAGCTTCCCAGTCAATACTGCTCCTGTGTGGTCTCCAAGACTTCAGTTTCTTCTTCCATATGTGACTGGGGCCTAAAAATTCAATACATGTGTCTTCTACTGCTTGTGAGCTGGGAATTCTTGGTGTCCTGATGCTCCCCAGTGTGAGCTGTTTTGGAAAAGAGTGGGAAAAATCAAACATAGCAAGCGAAGCATCGGAACTGCAGCTGTGTGAAGAGCAACCAAATAAGCTAAGGCTAAGATCTGAAAAACAGACCAAAGTGTGAGAAAGGTCTGCAAGGTTGTGAGGTGGAGAAAAGGGACGGAAAGAAGAGAGTTGTTTTCTGTTTGTTACAACAGAATTAGGAGGCATCAAATGAAAACTGTAGGTGACAGACTGCAAATAAAGTGGATCTTTTTAAACAACACACCATCTACCCATGGAACTCACAGAATCACAGGCTACTTGAGACTGGCAGGGACCTCTGGAGGTCATCTTGTCTAACCCCTCTGCCCAAGCAGGACCACTGAGAGCATGATGCCCAAGACTGTGCCCAAATATATTTTGAATATCTCAAAGGATTCAACCTGTTCAGTGCTTGGTCACCCTCATAGTCAAAGTGTTTTCTGATGTGCAGGAGGAACCTCCTTTTTCCCAGTTTTTGTTCCTTACTTCTGTTCCTGTAACTGGGCACCACTCAAAGGAGCCTGGATCCAGCCTCTTTTACCATTCCTCCAGGTATTTATATACATTGATGAGATTTCTCAGTGCTCTCCAGGCTGAACTGTCCCAGTTCTCAGCCTTTCCTCATAAGAAACGCTTCAGTCCCTTCATCATCCTTATGGTCCTTCACTGGACTCTCTCCAGTGTGTCCACATCTCTCCCATAGTGGGAAGCCAAGAACTGGACACAGTGCTGCAGCTGTGGCCTCACCAGTTGCTGAGCTGAGGGCAAGGATCAGTTCCCTCAACCTGCTGGCAGTGCTGTGCCTGGTGCAGCTCAGGATCCCATTGTCCTTTTTTGCTGCAAGGGCACTTTACTGGCTCATGGTCAACTTGGTGCCTTTTCTGCTGAGCTGCTTTCCAGCTGGGTGAGCCCTAATATATATTGGGCATGGGGCTGTTCATCCACAAACCGCATGATACTGTGGATTTGAAACATTTATACAGGTCCAAGCATAAATTGTATGAAAGGTGTGTGTGGGTGGACTTGCTGTAATTATTTACTACAAGGATGCCAGTATTGGTTCTTCTTCTTGTTGCCTTCCTTCAACTTTGCTGTTGGCCATGGTGTGAGCTGAGGGATATCCCCACATCCCTGTGCAGAAGTCAGCTTGTGCTCAGAACTGATCTGGGATACATCTTAGTGGGAAATAGCAAATAAAAACTTGGGCTGGGGCAGGACAGGAGATCCACTTCTAGTTTGGGACATGAACCAGAAGGCTGTCAAAACACTGGTGAGGAGGAATTTGTTTCAGAAACTCGGCTTGATTTTTTCCATCATCAAGTAACCACTGCTGGGACACTTTTCCTGCCCAAGACTGGAACATCCCTCTTAAATTTAGCAGTCACTGTCTCCAGGAGACCCCATCTCTATGCCCCCTTTGAGCCCACAGGTTGCTGACATTTCCATATGCTCTCATTTTTCAACTTCCCTATCTTGAAAGGACACCTCAGGCTGTCACAGCACTGATAGGGAGGTGAGAGCTGGTTTTCAACTTTTTTCCCAACTCTTTTTGCCTTAAAACACCTTGAAAAATGTTCAAATAAATTTTCCAGCAGCAGTTTATTTACTTTTGCTCACAAAGCCATATTTATCTACAAAAAAAGAAGTCAAACCTCCCAAGTGCTTGAAACACAAGAACATGGGGCTGGCAGGGACTTCCAGACTTGCCAAATCCAATCCCTGCTGTTGCAGCAACACATCACAACGTCCTTTTAGAGCTGGAGTCTGCTCTCTCTTAAAAGGTATTTGGATTTCTGCCTCTGTGGCTCCTGCTGGGTGGCTGCTCCAAACCCAATTGCTCTAATGGTTCGAAGCCCTCAACTAATTTCCAGCCTGGTTTATTCATGGCCAGTTTATATACATTTGTTCTCAGGCCAGCACTGTCCTTTGGCTGAAATAGCTCTCTTAGCTCTGTAGTGCTTATTCCCCAGATGTATTTATAGAAAACTATCCCCAGCCTTCATTAATACACTGCAATTATTTGTTTTGCCTGCCCTTCTGCAAAGGTTATGGTTTTCTGACCCGTCCCTTTACTTTAACTCCTCAGGTCCTCATGCCCTTGCAAGCTCATCTTCAGCTTCCTCCCACCCGGGGTGAAGAGTAGCATGGAATTTACAAAGGATTGTGTTTTCACTGGGAAATGGGACTTGGGTGTGTGTCGTAAGAGAAATGCCACCCCATGCCCGGGGCCTTTCCCCCTCCTGGTGTGCTCCTGGAAGGAGCAACATAGTCTCAGTGAGCACCCCTTATAAAACCTTACAGAAAAAGGGCTCACGATTAGCGGCAGCTTCCAGCAAGAGAAACAGAATACGAAGCAATGGCAGGATAAACTGCAATTTGTTTCAAAATATGTAAATCTGCTCATTAAATAATTCACATGAGTTTTCACACATGAAGGTGGAAGAAAAACCTTGGCAGCTGTGTATATCCTTTCTCCATCAAAGCCACACTATCGGCAGCTGCTGTTCTCTTTCATCCTCAGATTTTTCCCTTTCTGCTCTCCATATTTCAACCTCCCTTTTCTACTTCATCACCTGATACTGAATTTCCAGAATCCTCATACCATCAGGCAACATCTTTACCTCATTTTCCTCATTTTTTTTCTACAGCCTGCCTAAAATTTTTTCCATCCTTGGTGCACCCTCTCTCAGGATCACCGGAAAATGAGATTCTTATATAACTGGGGCCTTTTTATGTCATCAAGGAAAAGATAAAGGTCCTATGTCCTGAGGGCTATTTCTCAGCAGTCTGCTCTTACTGGGTGAGATGTGTGATGATTATGTCCGGACAAGCTTCTTTTCTGGGGAGACTCCCATTAGCTGCAGCTAAAGCTCCCCCTGCATCCCACCCTGCAGTGTTCCCAGCACTGTCAGGACCATATCCTAATGGAGAGGGAGAGCAGAGCACTAGCAAAAGTTGCACACTTTCTTTGAGAAAAAAAATTCCTCCAGTGTAATGGGGCAGCAATTCCTGAATCCCAACTGAGGAGGAGGTGCTCAGAGAAAATTAAAAGCAAAACAAAAGACTGGGAGATACTGATTTTGTTTGCAAAAAGTTTAAGGAAAACAGGGCTGTGGGAAGTCACTGAGTTCCCATTGCTAGGTGATGGATATTTGAGAGGGATTCACCTCAGATACTCCACACAAATGATGTCTACCTACCTCCAAGTCACTAAGGTTCAGCCCAGTGCTGGACAACTTATAAGAAACTATTTAATGCATATGTTAATTTTCTCTCTTTCCTGCTTCAGTCAGGAGTTTCCCAAGTTTCATGTGATTAGGGAATGGGGAACTCCATGCTAACAAGAATACTCTTTGTACCTTTATCCTTTACTCCCAACAGTTTCCTGCTGGTAGCATATCCGTGCAGTCCCAACCCAGATGATAGGAGTCTGGCAGAACAGGAGCCTGGCCCAGAGCTATTTTCCCATGCTGTGAATATTTTTAAGATTAAAAAAAAAAAAAAAAAAAGAAGAAGAAGAAAAAAAGAAAACAAACAAAATATCTATTCCAGATTGGGCTAGAACTGGAATAATAATCCTTCAAGACTGGTTTGGCACAGCCAAAGTATTTCACTCCTGTCATTGCCGACTGCTCTGCTCTCGCCTCAAACATTTCTGTTACCCTGGGGTTGTATTTCTCAGTAAGCACTGAAGGAAGTCAGAGACCAGCAGTTTTACAATTCCAAAAGGTATTGAGAACAATTAGTTTTAGAGTTGGGAAATCCATCAATCCCGACCATTTCCCAAGGCAAGATTTGGTATTGAGAAATCAGAAATTAGTATTTTTTTTTGATGGAGGGAAAAATCGTAAGATTTCTCAAACATCTCCAAACCAATCCCCTTGAGCCAGAGGATTTCACGGTGCTGTTTCCTTGTCTTCTGGCAGCGAAAGGCAACCATGGGCAATGAAACGGATAAGCAAAATAAGAGATAGTTCTGGGATCAGATATCCCTTGCCTGGGCCACTGAAAACACCACAAATTTGTTTCTTTATGAGGCCCTGTATAACTGGGATGTTCCTCTGCTGGCATCTGGCTCTGACAATATGTTATTTTCATACTCCGATCACCAAGGCATTGATAACCTCATGGGGAGCTGAGATAGATCTCTGTTTAGTAGATCTTCCTTCATTCTCAACAGGTATTTTCCCATCTGCCCTTTTACCTGTCAGTTTTGATGGCACAGCATGAAGTAAAGAGACTCAGTCACTTTTCTTCCTTTTTTTTTTTTTTTAGTACCATTTATAATTTTTACTGAGTAAAGCAAGACATGCTCCATAAATCAGACTGCAAGTTACAGAGTCACACTGCGGAGCGTGCAGCAGGATGAGGCACCAGTTGCTCTTTGCAGATGATAAAGCTGTAAATATGATCCTAGTTTAAGGAGGCAGCCCCTAGGTTGTGACACCGTGTGCCTTTGCACCCCCTGTATTTCACAAGAGGTTCTCCAAACTATTCGAACAGCCCCACCAGGATGGGGTGCCAGGTCTGTGCCAGCCAAATCCACAAAGCCAGTCACCTGCGTGGGCGTACAGAGGCTGGAAACATGTTCAGACCTTCCTGAAGGTCACAGCAGTCAAATATCATGCCTGGATTCATTCAGTATGCAGCAGGGAGCAGGAGCAGACTCTGCTCCTCTTTTATAGGACCTTGAGTTGTTTGATGTAAGACCGCATGCAAATCACTGCCCAAGGATGTGTTTGTCATATAATTAATATTAGCTCCCACCCTGGAGCACTATTCTGTCAACACAGAATAAATATTCCCCATTAGGATGAGGGTTGGCTGGGGAGATCAGGACTTGAAGCGCTTGGCTAGCTCTGTGCTAGCCATCAAGGATCTCTTCCCTGGTTGCTTCAAGGCAACCAGTGAGCTACAAGATTGCTCATTTTTATTTCCAAGAGTTTTTGGTTTGGTTTGGTTTTTAGTTTGTTTAGGGTTTGACTCTTTTGGTTGTGGTGGTTTTTTAAAATATTTAAATCATTTGACTCAATTTTCCCTTTGGAAGTGGCCTCTCCCTTCCCCAAGATGTGATTGGAAGCCCATTGTCCAGAGGTTTCCAGAACAGTTATGGACATGTAGAGCAACGAAGAGGCTCAGTGCAAGTCTGGCTCTGAAACCAAGCATGAACACCACAGGCTGGTGCTACAGCAAGAGACAGATATTTATATTTTTTTTAATAGGGGGGAGATAAATAGTGCATTCATTGGAAAATGTATGCGGAGAGAAGGTGTAATGAATTTTCAGATTAAACTTGGCAAGTGTTTTCAAGTTAAAGAGGAGATGTTTAATCACATTTTCTTGCAGAGAAGGCTGAATGCTGGGTTTCAGCACAATTTTTAAATGAAATGTCTCCATTTTTTTTCAGCAATGCTTATGTTTGTCAGCCTGATGATGTGCCGGAGGGGCTTAGCAAGGGATCTCAATAACTAGTTGAAACACTCTGGCAGAGCCTTCATTGAGTTTCTGGGCTTTAGTACTTTCTGATCAGTAGAAATGCTGAATAGGCCAAAGAGCAGCAAGTTTTGGCTCTGCTTAGAGCTCTGCTCCCCTCCATTTGCATGACACTGGGCACTATCACCTGCCTGAGCCCAGAGCCAGGGCTTAAAAGCCAAAGGGACCCATGGTGGTCCTGCAGGGATGAGATAGGCTGTGGATAAACACAGGCTACTGCAGTGGAAGCTGGGGCTGGGTGCAGGAAGGATTTGCTCTGTGGGGATAGTGGCACCAGCCAGAGTGGTGATCCCCCTGCCCCAGCATCCCCGCCTTCCAACCCTTTTGTTGCAATTGCGTTGCAAGGCTACTAAAAGCTGGCATTTTCTGATGACAGTAAACACAGAATAATTTGTTGGTGCTCAAAGAGAGGCTGCCAAGGAAGCACAGGCAAAGGTTTTGTTAAAAAAAAATCCTAAGCAAAAAAATAAAACAAAAAACCCCTACATGTACACACACACACACAAAGATTATGCAAATGATCCAGAAAAGATGAAAAATTAAGCATTCCAAATTAGCAAATAATTCAGACTTCCCAGTCCCTTTTTTCTCTTTTCTTGCCTGCATAGGATCTGAAATTACATTTTACCTCCTGCCTTTCTGAATTGTCCTTGTACTTTGCTGCCAAGTTGCATCTCCGCAGAGGACACTGGCTCCCCAGGGAAGAGGCACAGTCCTCAGGGACAGGCATCTGCTCCAGCACTGCCTCTGTGCAATATGCATGGGTTGCTGCCTTGCCTTCTCTCCCCACTTTGGAGCAGGCAGACCAATTTCAACCCATTTGACAGGAGAGGGGGTATTTTATGTGAAGACCAAGAAACCTCTGGGATATTGCAGTGGGCACCAGCTGGAGGAGAGGAGATTCTGCTAATATCCTGCTAAAGGTTCTGTGGTGTGGTGGTGATACTCACACCTTACTTGGCAACAGAGAAACCACCCCGTTGCCTCCAGCCGAATGTGAGGAGCAGGTGAGTCACCCCTCCAAGCATCAGGACCCCTAGTTGTATGTTTATCACATACATAGCACTGAGCTTGCAAAGGCTGGGGAGAAGGAAGTTCGGCTGCAAACTCCCGTTTTGCAGAAGGGAGATGAAGTCTCAGGTAGAAGTAAAACACCAAGTAGGGAGGTGCACAGCTTGCAGTGTACTGACCCGTCTTTTCTCGCCCTGAGCAGGACAGACAATTTCAGCAGTGGCACTTCTGTCGTGGGGTGGCTTTGGCAGTGTGGTCTGTCAGTGCCAGCAAGTAGGAGAAACCAGTTGTTTTGCTTTTGGCTGAGGTTTTTAACACCCTCACTTGCAGCCAAACAGCGGGTTCTGACTCAGCCACTGACTGTCTGCAGTACCCTGAGTTACCCAGCTCAGCTGGTACACAGTGCTTCAGAGAGTCCAAGCAGCCTGCTCTGGGGGCTCAGCCTGATGAAACGCACACAGGGAAGCAGGGAGAAGCATGAACAAGAACAGAACAGCCCAGAATCCTCAGCCAAAATGTCCACCCATACCTCTTTCTTAGTAATACCTTCGCCCATAGAGAACAGAGCTTAAATGAAGTGACCTTCAGCATCTCTTGATGGTCCCTCATCTCCTGGCATGAAACAGAGGTTCTTCGCCATTAGTATCACTTTCCAGCCCTGACATAGCTTTGATTCCATGCATCCATTTGTCTTGACTCTGTTCACAGGAGTCCTTGGGGTACCAGGTCGCTCCCACACCATGCACTGCCATCTCCCTAAGCTCAGCAGCCCCTCCCTGCTGTGGCAAGCCCACCCTGGGTTCCCTCTCTTCAGTGAGCAGATTTTGCACAGCAACTGCTGCATGTAACTCCAGGAGGGTTTGTCTACAAGATCTGCTGGGAGGTGGAGCAAGGACAGCTGTGGAGCTGCACTAGTGCTAACCCACACGTGCCAGCACTGCTGCACCCAAACTGGTGCAGCAGCAATTAGCACCCAGCAGAGCTGCTAGACTTTGGTGAACCTGTGCCTGGGTTACAGTATGGACCTTTGCCTACTGCTGGTCCTGTCCCAGGCCTTGTGTGGTGTGTGCTGTTCCTCCCACAGGTCTTGCCATTTCATCAACAAAGACAAGTTTCAGGGAAGAGTAAGAAGAGGAAAGAAGAAAAGCTGGGGAAATCTCTCTCTGTTGCAACTCTCTTCGATCAGGAGAGGTTATCCTTTAAACGGTAAATCTTTGGTATTATATTTGTGTTTACTTTAGCTGTAGATGCTCAGTTAGACACCATTAAAAGCTTTATTGGCTTTGCCACTTTAAGTTGGTTTTCAGTCCTCTCTGCTGATGTTCCTGGCAGACGAGGCTTCTGAAAGTGTGTGTGAAAACGCAGCAGCCAATCAGCCCAGCTAGTAAGCAGGGAAAAGTTTACAGCTTGAAAGTTCTTCAGGTATAGTAAGCTCCTGTATCTGTTTTATGTCAGCCCACACATATCCTCCAAAAAAAATGTTGGAAAGCCCTGCTTCAGAGGCAGCCTTGTGAGACAGAGGGGATAGCTGTGGGATGAATTAAATACAACACTAAGAAAATGCATTCCTGAGAAGTTCTGTTGCAAGGTGCCTTTGGGATGGAGCATGCCTTGCACTCAGCAGGTCCCAGGGACCATGTGGAAGGGCTTATTCTGGAACTTGAGGATGCATCCTTGAAGGAGATGCAACATGGGTGTCTTGCTTCCAGCTTCCCAGCAGACCCTCCAGCACAGTGTGCTGGAATTTGTTTTGTGCTCTTCAGTACACAGAGACATGCCCTAAATTGCTCACATTGGAGGGTAATCAATGTAGCATCACTCTGCAGTAGCATGCAAAAGTAATAGCAATGCAGCAGTCATAGTAGCTCATGGTTTTCAAGACAGGGGGTCTGGGCTGTGTTACTGCTGCAGAGAGGAGAAGAAAACATGTTCTACTACCACAGCATCTCCCCAGGCCATAAATGTTGTACGGCAGCCACCAGTTTGCCGATTTCTGGTCCACAGATGGATCCTGCAGGGATGGTGGTGTTGGCTCAAGGAGCACAGCCAGAGAGATGGCTGCCTGGTGTGGCCGGCTCCTGCAGAAAGCTCAGTGGCACTGACACAGAGCAGACTCCTTTCTGTGGTACACACACATAACGGGAGCAACACACAACTGTGCTCTCTGCCAAGCTGCCCATTTCCATTTGAAGATGCAAGTCTTCAGCCTTGTTCTCCCAGGCTGGGGAAGGTAAAATGCCACACTGGCCTTGTCTGTAGTCACTAAGTGGAAATAAACCCCAGCGTGGTGAAAAAAAGGAATGGGAGGCCTTACCATATAATTAAAACCAGAACAGCCAAAATCAGAAATTGTAACGCTCCCTCCTGTTCTCAGCTGCTTCTGGTCTCTCCCATCTCACAGCTTGAATTTTAACTAGCTTCCCATTCTTTTCCCTTGCTCCTCTGCTCTGAAAACCCACTGCTGGTTTCTCTCCTTTCTGTTTCTACCCTGGGTCATTTCCACCCTTGACCATTTTCAACCAAAGCCCTGCAAGGACCTCGGTGCAGGTTTTCAAACTCCAACAGTGCAAGCCAGGACCACAGAGGACCTGAGGGAGGCAGGATATTGCTAGACTGGGTGTTGGTATCTTGGGAAGAGACCAAAGCTGTGCCACGGCCTCATAGCGGCTGTGTGAGGCCAGTCTTCTTGCTCCATGCGTGGTGGAGGGCAGAAGGAAATGCTGGGAATGGCATCCCAGAATGCATGGGTTTTCTCCAGAGTCCTCCTGCAGCTGATCCTCAAGCTCCATGCTGCCATATGTGCTCTTAGCCTCTTCCAAAGCTCTGTCTGGGGCTTGCATCGTTCTGTGCCCTTCAAACCAGCTCCATGGGTAAAGTTAGTGGATAGAGGTGTAGAGGTTGCCTGAGCCAGGGAGCTATATAAAGCCCCTGACAATGCAAGGAATAAGCTCACATCCCTCCCTGTGGCCCTTCCCTCATGGAAACAGCTACTGAGAATGCCAGTGGGATTTGTAGCATCTACCACTAGGTAGTTTCTTCTTGAGGGTACTTCCTGTCCCTTTCCACTGGGTGCAGTATCACACTCCGCAGCAAGAACATCTCTCACCAGAGACCCGCGGACTCCTGGACCACAGAAGAACTATCTCATTTTGCCCCATGCAGACAGCTTCATCTTCAAATGCTTCCCATTGTGAGCTCCCCATTGGGGGACTAGAGTAGGTAAACCTGTGCTGCCTCATCCCACTTCACCAGCTCTGCTTCCAGAATACACCAGCACACAAGCAGCGAACCCTGAGTCACTTTGCAAGCCTGTTTCTGGGAAGCAAACACAAAAGGCAAAGAGACAATTCATTAGAAACTCAAGCCCCTGGGAAGGGTTGTTTGGGTTTTTTACTTTTTCATCACAGAATCTACCCAGTTCTATGATTTTCAGCTTATTATGCAATGCTGCACAGATATAAAAATTGCCAATACTTCTTTACGTACAGGGATCAGAAGAACTCAAGCCTATTAGAACAACTTTATTAAGTCAGATCAAAGCCCAGATATCTCAGCATCCTCATAAAAGTGCATGTGTAAGGAAGGCATAATATCATGACAAGCAGGTGTGATCCTCCTCTCCAGCATTCTTCTCATGCTACAAATATTAAAGAATTGTAGTCTTGATCCTTATTGGAACGCTCTTTTGTGAGCTAATTCAGTCTCACCTTGGACCCAGGTAAACTTTCAGCAGTGACAGCACCCTCTGGCAAGGAGTTCCCCTGCTAAATGGAGACCTGTGATCTCTGATTTGGTTTGAGTGTGTTCTGTGCATCTTCCTTTGATGCACTGCAGCTCTTGATCTGAGACAGAGCCCAGGTCCGAAGATTTTTCACTTACAGCTTCCTGCAAGGTTTGTTGTTTCTGCTCTGTACAGAGCATTAGAGACCTCAGACCATTCCTGTAATACAACAACCAGAGCAAAATGCTCTGCCTTTGTTCCTGCTCACTGCAGTAGACCCCATCTCTGCTGCTCATTGTTTTAAGACTTTTCTATTAATAGCAGAAACAGACATGCCATTTCAATAATTCTATTCAAATTAATGCCTTTCATTATACTCCAAACACAACATCAAAGGCTTAGATTGCACCCTGGCCCTTTGTGAGACAGGGAGAGTTCTGGTATAAAGATTTCCATCAGAATAGACGTTTGATGGGAGAAAGCTTTTTTGTCCATCAAGAAAGATAAGTTTCTTAATGGGATTAGAGGCTTTGGTGCTTGTGGATGAGTGAATGCAGCAGCTAGGAGGTCCTTTCCAATGGCAAATTTTGTCCCAGAGCACACTGTGAGGGAAATATTTCACATTGGGAATATTTTATTTTCACTCTGTTTTTTTTTTTTTTGTCTGTGAGAGAAAGGTCTGTTTTCCCAGGACTGCCAAATCGTGGTGTTGGCTGGCATGACATAGAGATCATGGTGTATCTTGGAGAGAGCTGGGACTGGACATCTCTGATGGCCAGGAGAAGATAAGGTCAGAGACCACTGTGTCTACGAGGATCCCTTTGCAGGCTTTGCCAGCCACCCTTCTCCAGCAGCAGACGCCACCAGTACAGAAAGAGGGTCAAGACCAAGCACAGTGAAAGGAGTCTTCTACTGGGGTGTAAGCGGTTGAGTCTGTAGGGCTGTATTTGCCCCTGACTCTGTCCATGATCCTTTGCCTTTCAGTAAGAGAAGCACTGGTGGATTTGGCATCATTCACGTGGTTCCTCTGCCCCTTGGATTAGGCACGTAGAGGGAGGGGTGGCTCAGTAGCTGTGTGTGTATTTCCTCCTGAAGCACCTGCATCTGGGGAGCCATCCACCTCAGTCTTGGCTCTGGAAGAAACCCAGCATGTAGCTGGTCCTGCAGAGAGTGCAAAATAAAAACAGTTTGGTCCTCAGAGCATGGGCAGGGCTGGATCTTGTCCTGCTGTGGCACTACACTGAAATTCCTTTTGCCTTCTCAGTCCCCATGCCCCAGGTGTATCCATCATCAACTCAGCCCCATACACCTACCTCCCCATAGCCTGCAAAGCAAGCTGGATATACTCCTTCCCAGCCGGGACTGATCCTTGGGAATGCTGACACCTCCCTGGCCTTATGTTTCTTTGTAAGCATGTTTTTACTGTGTAAACTGGTTCTAAATGTCCTTGTAAGTAAAGGAAGAAACTACGTCTCAATTCATTGCAGGGAATGGGCTCACACATTCTTGGTATGCAGTAAATTCTGGTTTTCCTATTTTGCTGTTTTCATCAGGAACCTTTGATTGGGTTACTCTTTGTCTCTTGGTCTATAAAGGCTCTTAATGAAGCCCTATTAGTGAACTAAACAGAAACATTTACTCCTTAAAGGACTTCATTATGCAATTGTAGCTAAGCAGAACCTGCTGAAATGCCTCTGCATGTTCCTAGTTTAGAAGTCCAGTCTGTGTTTGAAACAGCAAATGGACCACATGATCAGCCTCTCTGGCCAGTGGAAACTTGGAGGGCAGAGCTCTTCACCCAGTTACAACCACCAGTACATGTTCCTTCACCCCATGCAGCCCAATTTCACCCCATTTAGGATCCACTGGTGGCTCCTTATGGTGTGTCAGCCCCATCCATATATGAACAGGGCTGGAATCCACTGCTTCCTTCATTGTTTGTTTCAGTGGTTAATCAGTCTCACAGTGAAAAACCTGTGCTTTCCTTCTGAACTGAATATTGCCTGCCTGAATTGAACTCTAGCTGCTCGTGCTGACTGGTACCATCATTTGCTAGATCAAAGAAATGGTACTTATTCCTCAGTGTCTTGGGTCAACCCCAGATCGCAACTAAGCCCCACACAGACACTCGCTCACTCCCCCAGTGTAGGGGTAGGGTAGAGAATCAGAAGAGTAAAAGTGAGAAAACTGATGGGTTGAGATAAAAACAGTTTAACAGATAAGGCAAAACAAGGAATTCAACCACCGCTCCCATGGGCAGGGAGGTGTTCAGCAATGCCCAGGAAAGAGGGGCTCTGTCACACCTAACAGTTACTTGGGAAGACAAACACCATCTCTCCAACCATCCCCCCCGTCCTTCTTCTTCCCCCAGCTTTATATGCTGAGCATGACGCTATGATATATGTAATATCCCCATGATCAGTTGGGGGTCAGCTGTCCAATCTGTGTCCCCTCCTAGCCCTCCACAGCCTCCTTCCTGGTGGGTAGGAAGCAAAGAAGGCCTTGACTTTTTGTGAGCTCTGCTCAGCAATATCTAAAACATCCCTCTGACCAACACTGTTTCAAGCACAAATCCAAACCACAGCCCCACAGTAGTCACTACTGAAAATACTAACTATCCCAGTCAAACCCAGCACACCTATTAAGGTGTCTACACAGTTTATTTTTCCCACCTCTCCATCTCTTTTTTGATCAGTTACCTTGGATGAATTGCTGTTGTGTAACAAACCTGCTTTGGATCTTGCTGATCCAAAGCCCTTTAAAAATGTGAGAGCAGAGCCAGGGTCCAGTCTCACCTTGGGACCACCCCAGAAATCCCACTTGCAGCCCTGGGTTACAGCCTGCAGTCTGCTGCAGCTCTGCCATCAACAAAGAGAAAAATTATCCTTATTTTCTGTTTTATTTTTCAGCTGGAGAACTGTGGAAAACAATCATTAATGAAGAGCTCACTAAAAAGACTACTGAAATAACAGAAAACTTCCCACAGTTTACACAGCATTAAACATGGCCTTTGTTGCTGGATCCTGAAGAATCTGTCCCTTTATTTTCTCTTTTTCTTAATTTGAAGAAGGAAGGTTGAAAGGAAGATGTTTTATGCCTGGTTTCTTGTCCATTTACGTTATTTATTCCTCCAGAGGTCTTCCCATGGATCACCAATAAACAGTCAAACAAACAGATAAGTGAAATTAAATACTGTCTTTTAAAGAACAAATACTGTCCCTGACACCTAAAATGGCAGATTATTTGCTATGCTGTTAACTCATACTGCTGTATGTGAGAAAGGCTTTTTATCTATTCTCAGGCAGGTAATGCAATAGTTTATTGCCCTGAGAATTAGAGAATCCAACACAACAAACAGCAGTAAAGGAGACCAAGGATCCACCCCACCAATTTCTGCATCAAGCACATAATATTTGTGTGCACCACAGCACAGCCCTAATCTTGACTTTAAAATAACTAAGGGAAACCCTGTGAAGCCCCCCGTCATTATCCCCTCAGTTTTTGCACTTTTTTTTCCAGTGTGACTGCATTTCTGCTGCAGTCACTGGATTTTTAGCTGTATTTTCCCAGTAAATCAAAGTTCCATTTATTTCCCCAGATCTTTTTTCAATGGCCAGACCCATAGGCCATGATCAAATTGCCTCTTGATGTTCCCTTGGATAAATAACATAAGTGAATTCCGTACTAGAAGACAACCTTCCCCAAAATCAAGTCATTATAGCAGCAATTTTTTTATCCTCTTGTAATTAACTACAAGTCTTTTTGGAAAGTGGAAACTCAGAATTGGACACAATATCAAGTAAGAAGACAGCAGCAATCTCCTGGTTCCTGCCTACTGTCTTGTTACTGAAAGACTCAAAGATATCATTCAGTCCCTTCCTTACAACAGTGTACTGAATATCTATTATAAACCCTCAGTCATTTCAAGAACGAGAGACAGTTCCCTGACTTCATTTTAAATTTGCTGTCCTGGATGCAGAATTCCTCAGAGTTTGTGGTAGAAGAGAGCTTATTAAGAGGAGCAGCAGTGATGCCCAAGAAAAAGCATCTTGTTTTGTGAGGTTAATGTTACACCCTGAATATGGTGTAAGACAGCTCTGAGCGGCTGCAAATGGAAATGGCTAAATGCTTCTCAATGGACCTGTCCAACTCATGCTCAGTTTAGGTCTCAGAGCTGTCACACAGGAAGATGACCTGTATACTGTGCACTCATTTTTACCAAAACACTGTGTTATTAGTGTCACTTTGATACTGTGAGATGAAAGGAAAATATCACTAGCTTTGTCCTTTCTACATTTATCTTGAATTGATAGTTCCCAACCCACTGGATGGATGGGGGTGTCAAGATTTCTTATTGCGTGTCAAGATTTCTTATCAAATCTACAATTAAGAATGTGAACTTTAGGTAGGTGTCTGGTCTAAACAAACCCTTTGGGCTTCAGTAATACCAGAGGAGAAATAAAGATGTCTCCAGAGGATGAGGTGATGCAGTGGTTGGAGGCGCTCCTATGAGGATGGGATGAGCTGCTCCTTAGCACAGCCAGGCTCTCTTGGTGGTTTGCTAGACAGCTACCATTGCTCAGAGACACAACCTTCAGCTGCCTAAAGTGGAATAATGCATACCCCACCCTTCCCTTAGTTTGATAGCATCTTGGCTCTGAACACTTACAGCCCAGTTTACCGTAGTCTTATTCGAGCCTGCAACGTGCCCAGACTAACATCATGCCTGGTCTGCAGCATGAAGATCACACTACACACTCAGCTGCTTTGATGGGCTCTTTCAGACCTCTTAAAGAGACCCAGGTCTACACTTTACCAGGCACCTGCCTCTGCAGTGTTTTATGAGTTAAACCAGATTCTGATCAGCAGCAGATGCTGCACTTCACTCTCGCTGTGATCAGCATCTGGCAGAGAGAAAATGGCTTAAACTAGACTCTGGAAAAATTAATTGCTGAAATTTAAGTGACAGAATAATAATTATTATAATTGCAATAATTGCAGTAATTGATAGTAACGGTTCCTCTTAGCATGCCCCAGGGGAACTTGCATCACGGGCCAGCTCTGCGAGGTGCTCTATAAACACACAACAGGAAGAGTTTCCTGAAAATGGGAGTACAAAAGCATGCACAGTTCCTATTCTCACCCTTTGCATCAGTTCTTTGTGCTGCCAGAGGCAGGCAGCAGGAGTAGGAGGACCTTTGGGCTGCCCCATTTTGGATTCACATGGTAACCTCACTTTGCTAATGCAAGGCATGAAACACAAGGAAGCAGCAGAAATTTAGAGTATATGCATGAAAACAATAAGACCAGTTTCAGGCAGCGGTCTTAGGGCACAGGCAGATGTGGTTTGCCAGTATTGGGGCAAACATTACAGCAAAATCAAATATGGTGAAGGGAATTCACAAAGACACGCCCCAGCAGGGAAAGACACATGGTGACTGATCTGGAAATAGCTTAGTTGGGGGGATGCAGGATTGCGAGACAATGGCAGGTGGGAATCCACTGGCCAGTTTTGGGAGGGAATTGGCAGGGAGGGATTGGGCTCAGGAAGCCTTTTCATAGCTGCACCTTTGAGACAAGTATTGGGGAAAGGTGCTGTGGGTTCAGTACTGCCTCTGCATTCCCAAAGGCCATGGGCAGAGAGCAAAGGAAAGGACATCATGGCAATTTTCCCTTTAGATATATTTTCAGCCTAAACAGAGGTTTCTGATGTGCAGCTCTTAGTAGTCATGTCTCAGAAGTGTGGTGGAGAAAGGGCCATGGGCATCCAGGGAGTTTAAGGCAGACAGTGCAATTATGGTAATTGGTTTTGACCTCCTGCAGGACCTGATCCATGGACTTACAGCAGTCCTGCATGGCACTTTTGGCTGGGCACTAACATGGAATTTGCACTTCAGAAAGCCATCCAGTCTTGACTTCAGAACCTCAAGTGATGGATGATTTTTCCATTCTTGGAAATTGTTCCAGTGGTTAATTGCTCAGCCTATTTTTAAAAAATAAATTAAAAAAGGTAAAAAGTTGCACCTTATTTCCCCCTTTAATTTTTCCATCTTCAGCTTTTAGCCATTGAACCTCATTTTCCTTTCTCTGCTCAATTAAAGAGGACTGAAATATCAAATACCATCTTCCTGTGTAGATTCCTACAGGTCAAATTACTTCTTTCCCTGCACTCTGGTAGGCTAACTAGAATAACTTTCTTCACACTCATTTCCAAGTTTTTTTTCATAGGCCTTCCATCATTTTCACAGCTTTTTCTTTCAGTCATTCAGTTTTTAAAACCTTTCCAAAAGCTGAACACCAAACTTACAGATGACATTCAAACAAAAATCTTGGCAATGTCTTACATACTAAGAAATCATGTTTTGTTTCAACCCCATGCAGACAAACTTAAAGAACAGCTGGTTTGCAAAATGATAATACTTCCCTCTTTTTCTTGAACTTAATTTATGCTTGTTCTCAAAACTGTGATCCCAGAATCACAGAATGGATAAAGGTGGAAGGGACCACAGTGGGTCATCTGGTCCAACATCCCTGCCCAAGCAGGGTCATCCAAGAGCACACGGCACAGAACTGCATCCAGACTGTTCTTAAATATCTCCAGTGAGGGAGACTCCACAACCTCTCTTGACAACCTGTTCTAGTGCGTGGTCACCTGCACAGTAAAGAAGCTCTTCCTCATATTCAGGTGGAACTTCCTGCGCATCAATCACTGCCTATTACCTCTCATCCTACTGCTTGGCACCACCAAGCAAAGCCTGGCTCGGTCCTCTGACAGCCCCCCCTTTAAGATACTTACAGACATTGATGGGACCCCCTCTCAGCTTTCTCTTCCTGAGGCTGAACAAGCCCAGCTCCCTCAACCTTTCCTATAAGAGAGATGTTCCAGTCCCTTCATCATGTTTATAGTCCACTACTGAACTTGAATCCACTCCAGTAGCTTGTTTTATCTCTTGAACTGAGGAGCCCAGAGCTGGAAACAGCACTCCAAATGTGGCCTTACCAGGGCTGAGCAGAGTGGCAGAACCACCTCCCGCAACCTTCTGGCAAGGCTCTTTCTAATGCACCCCTGGATACCACAGCCCTTCTTGGCCCCAAGGACACACTGCTGGCTCAGGGACAGTTTCTTGTCCACTAGGACCCTCAGCTCCTTCTCCACAGGGCTGCTTTCCCAGAGGTCAGCCCCAGCCTGTACTGGGGCACAGGGTTACTTTTTCCTATGTGTGGGACCCTGCACTTGCCTCTGTTGAACTTCAGACAGTTCTCTGCCCATCCCTCCAGCTTGCCGAGGTCCTTCTGAAAGGCTGCACAGCAGCGCGCCTGTGGAGAAGCCAGGGAATGAACCAGCATCTTATGTTGAAAAAGGATTTCTTTATTCAATTATGATTGCCTAAAATATCCTGTAATGAAAGCATGAAAATCACAAACGTAGTCTTAAATAAGCAGAAATGTAAAAAGAAAAAGAAATAAACAAAACCCCCCAAACAAACAGAAAAACAACCCCAAACACAACAACCGGCATATGAAAGATAAGAAAATCAATCAAAATCTGAAAATATGCAAGAAAGTAATCTCTCTCCTCTCAATACCCTTTCCATAAGGGAGATCAGGCTAATTAAAGTGGGAATGTTCATATGGACTCCACAGTTTCACCCTTATTATCAAATCCCTCTCTGTGATAATATGGAACTATATTCTGGGGTTCTGTGGATCTTTGGATTGGTAGGATCCTGATGAATCCAGTTCTGGCTGATTCCCTCAGAGCATCCCAGCCCTGCAAGAATCTGGTCAGATCTTTGAACAGACAGCTCATGGGGAGGAGCATGAATGCAGCAGACTCAGAAAACTGTGATTTCTGAGCCTGCCAAAACCTGAGAAAGAGTTAATACAGCAAATAGGATAAAGGGCACTTCTGGACATAATTTACTTGGATTTTTATAAAGGCTTTTTAGTGGAGTTCCTCACAGGAGACTCTTAAGGAAAATAAATATCTGTGGAGTAAGGGGCAGCATCCTGTTGTGGGTCAAAAACTGCTCAGGCAACGGGATACAAAGGGTTGGAGTGAATAAATGACCCTTGGAGCAGTGGGAGGTTAAATGGGAGAGACTCAAGGGACTAGCTTTGGGAGGGGCATGACTTAAAATACTTATTAATGAATTGGAGAAACAATAGGACAGAGAAAGAGGTGAGTTCTGTCCAGGNGGTCAAATTACTTCTTTCCCTGCACTCTGGTAGGCTAACTAGAATAACTTTCTTCACACTCATTTCCAAGTTTTTTTTCATAGGCCTTCCATCATTTTCACAGCTTTTTCTTTCAGTCATTCAGTTTTTAAAACCTTTCCAAAAGCTGAACACCAAACTTACAGATGACATTCAAACAAAAATCTTGGCAATGTCTTACATACTAAGAAATCATGTTTTGTTTCAACCCCATGCAGACAAACTTAAAGAACAGCTGGTTTGCAAAATGATAATACTTCCCTCTTTTTCTTGAACTTAATTTATGCTTGTTCTCAAAACTGTGATCCCAGAATCACAGAATGGATAAAGGTGGAAGGGACCACAGTGGGTCATCTGGTCCAACATCCCTGCCCAAGCAGGGTCATCCAAGAGCACACGGCACAGAACTGCATCCAGACTGTTCTTAAATATCTCCAGTGAGGGAGACTCCACAACCTCTCTTGACAACCTGTTCTAGTGCGTGGTCACCTGCACAGTAAAGAAGCTCTTCCTCATATTCAGGTGGAACTTCCTGCGCATCAATCACTGCCTATTACCTCTCATCCTACTGCTTGGCACCACCAAGCAAAGCCTGGCTCGGTCCTCTGACAGCCCCCCCTTTAAGATACTTACAGACATTGATGGGACCCCCTCTCAGCTTTCTCTTCCTGAGGCTGAACAAGCCCAGCTCCCTCAACCTTTCCTATAAGAGAGATGTTCCAGTCCCTTCATCATGTTTATAGTCCACTACTGAACTTGAATCCACTCCAGTAGCTTGTTTTATCTCTTGAACTGAGGAGCCCAGAGCTGGAAACAGCACTCCAAATGTGGCCTTACCAGGGCTGAGCAGAGTGGCAGAACCACCTCCCGCAACCTTCTGGCAAGGCTCTTTCTAATGCACCCCTGGATACCACAGCCCTTCTTGGCCCCAAGGACACACTGCTGGCTCAGGGACAGTTTCTTGTCCACTAGGACCCTCAGCTCCTTCTCCACAGGGCTGCTTTCCCAGAGGTCAGCCCCAGCCTGTACTGGGGCACAGGGTTACTTTTTCCTATGTGTGGGACCCTGCACTTGCCTCTGTTGAACTTCAGACAGTTCTCTGCCCATCCCTCCAGCTTGCCGAGGTCCTTCTGAAAGGCTGCACAGCAGCGCGCCTGTGGAGAAGCCAGGGAATGAACCAGCATCTTATGTTGAAAAAGGATTTCTTTATTCAATTATGATTGCCTAAAATATCCTGTAATGAAAGCATGAAAATCACAAACGTAGTCTTAAATAAGCAGAAATGTAAAAAGAAAAAGAAATAAACAAAACCCCCCAAACAAACAGAAAAACAACCCCAAACACAACAACCGGCATATGAAAGATAAGAAAATCAATCAAAATCTGAAAATATGCAAGAAAGTAATCTCTCTCCTCTCAATACCCTTTCCATAAGGGAGATCAGGCTAATTAAAGTGGGAATGTTCATATGGACTCCACAGTTTCACCCTTATTATCAAATCCCTCTCTGTGATAATATGGAACTATATTCTGGGGTTCTGTGGATCTTTGGATTGGTAGGATCCTGATGAATCCAGTTCTGGCTGATTCCCTCAGAGCATCCCAGCCCTGCAAGAATCTGGTCAGATCTTTGAACAGACAGCTCATGGGGAGGAGCATGAATGCAGCAGACTCAGAAAACTGTGATTTCTGAGCCTGCCAAAACCTGAGAAAGAGTTAATACAGCAAATAGGATAAAGGGCACTTCTGGACATAATTTACTTGGATTTTTATAAAGGCTTTTTAGTGGAGTTCCTCACAGGAGACTCTTAAGGAAAATAAATATCTGTGGAGTAAGGGGCAGCATCCTGTTGTGGGTCAAAAACTGCTCAGGCAACGGGATACAAAGGGTTGGAGTGAATAAATGACCCTTGGAGCAGTGGGAGGTTAAATGGGAGAGACTCAAGGGACTAGCTTTGGGAGGGGCATGACTTAAAATACTTATTAATGAATTGGAGAAACAATAGGACAGAGAAAGAGGTGAGTTCTGTCCAGGTGGCATCATACTGTTTAGGGTTTTATTTGTTAATGGAAGAAGGAAAGAAACAGACAAAAAGACAGGAGAACTATTAAGGATTGTGAGAAGCCCTAAAAAAGATTTTATCAAACTGGGAAATAGAACAGCTGGAGAACTTTAAGTGAGATAAATGCAAAACTGGGCAGCCATGAAAGCCTGTCTGTGCTTCACAAGGGCTCTGCAGGGATAGGCTGGAGCTTAGCAGAGTTCTCTTAGGGGAGAACAAGCCTACTGCCATGGCATCAGGGAGGAAGAAACAACCAGCAGCTGGTAGAGTTGAGAAAAGACAAATTAAAAGCAATCCTCCACAATGTAATTCCTAAGTTGGGAGGTGACCAATTCCAGGAACGAGTTCCTCCTCATTGTGTCACCGGAGGTGGGAAGGAAAAGAGGGAGTAAAACATCTGGAGGTGTAAAAAAAAGTCCAGTTGTAAAAAAATATTGCTGCCATTCTGCACCACCCAGGTTGTGAGATGTGCAAGTGTGAGAAACACATGGGTGTTGGGTCCCTCGTGTCACCACAGGCATGAGAGCTTGCCAAGGGTTGTCAGGGTGGGGACAGTTCTGCCTCCAGCTTGCACAAGTTATTGGGAAAGTGGTCTGAGGCTGGGCTCATGAAACCCTTAGAGATCTCAGAGCATCTCCTCTGGGGATAAAGGAGTGCTGTAACTCTCCTTTTGCTGGAATCACAGAGATATCGAGTGGTTTTAGCAGTTTATTGTAAAAGGGGCTTTGATAGAGCGGGTAAGGTTATCCTGGTGCCCTGAACACCATGGTAACGCTCAGAGCCTGAAACAGGAATCCTTTGGCTGGTGAGGAAGAAGGTTGGAGACTGAGAAAATAATTAGAAAGCCTAGCAGATTTATCATCAGATGTTGTTATATGGTGTGCATGGTGCTGTCTCCTCTCCTGACTGTGTGGTTCTCCAGTGGTTCCTGGCTATGGTTTGCCTCCTGGCCACAGCACATGGCCAGGCTACAGCCAGGACCAAGCACTGGCATTGCTGGGCTGACATTTTGCATGCCATACTGCTGTGTGTTTTGTCCTCATGCCAGGGGCCAGCCTGCTCTGTCAGCAAACTGGTAACCCTTCTGTTAAGATGAATTATTTCTGTGCTGATCAGAGGATACCCATGAAGCCCATCACGCTGGTTGGGTATGCACAGAGCAATAGCTTTGAAGCTTTCAACAGTATGTAATCTAGATCTACTCTGGTATTTTATCCACAAGTAAGGCCGATGAAATAAAATTTTCCTGCACTTCTTTTTCCCATTCAGCTTTCCTAAATTAAATTTCCCAGTGTTTCACATTTTGGGTTCTGCACCACCTATAACAGTAGCTGCATTTTGGTGATGTCACCTGACTGGCAGAGAATCAGCATTTGATTCTGAGTGTCCAAGCTCTCTTGAACATGCAGTGCCTTTCCCCGAGTCTTCTGTCAGACATGTTTTCTGCTGCCACTCATAATCCTTCATGTTTTGCAATTAGCTCAAGTACGTGTTGAGAGAAACCAGCAAACATGTTCCTCATTTCCATCGAGGATGAAGATCCGAGGTACCTGTGCTGTCTCGAGGCTGGAGTCTGATTTCCAGCAACCACACCACATGCAGCAAACAACAACCTCACCTTGGCAGTCTATGCTGCTCTCCATCCACCAAAAGGCTATCAAGACTTGCTCCTTAAAAGTGCTTCAAAGCATGCTGTTAGAGCTGCTCACAGCATGCCATCCTTCACCTCCGGACCCTCTGGGATGTCATTTGCCATTGTTGCTAAGTTTACTTTGAAATAAAACCTCTCAATGCAGTGAATTTACAACTGGCAAATGGCTGCCTTTGGGCAACACAGAAGCCACCTAATTCAAGTGTATGTGTGATTGCTGTAGCATCTCAGCATTTGTCAGTACTTATCCCCACAATGCCCTTGCGAGGTGGACAACTGCAGCTGACCTCTTTTTAAGGATGGGGAACTTAGCCCCCCTCAAGCCCAAAGTGCTTTGCTCACAGGCATCAACAAAACTTCTCATGGAAGAGATTTGACAGCAAGCCTTTCCTTTCTTACTTCTTAAACTCTTCTTCACTCAAGCTCTTCACAAGGTTTAAAGACTTTTAACTCTGCTGATAAAAAAAATATTCCAGCTGCTGCATTGGAAAATATGTAAGTAACTCTTGCATTTTGTCACTTGCAAACTTCTGCCTACTTTACCCATGACCAAATCCAGGTGGTGTGGCGGATGAGGAGCACTTTTGGCCAACCACAGCAGGAGCATATCTGCAGTCAATTTAGGCAGGAAGTTTGTATCTCCAGTGATACACGGAGTTCTCCTTTCAATAGTTTTCCTGCTCTATTGAAGCTTCTTTAACAAGTTGTGTGAGTTTTGTTCTTTATCCTTGGAAAGTCTTCACAGATTCCTCAAAAGAACCTGTTTCTTCCATGATACACTGCTGCCAGGAGTGGCTTTCCAGGTTTAGCTGCCTGATGTGATAACTGCAAACAAGCAGAAACAAGATGTTTTAAGCCACTGCCCCCATTCTTCAGGTCTGCTCTCAGGGAGCGGAGCTTTCAAAACCCCTTTCTCTCCCCAGTCTCCTGATTTCAGCAGCGAGCAGAAATTCTGATGGCTTTTTGAACATGACCTTTAACACTCAGGCTCAGTCCTCACAGCCTCACACGTTATGCTGACCTTTTGCCCATGGTAGAGCTGCTTTAGCGCACTGACAGAAATTCTGAGGCCAGATGGGAACTTTGGATTGTTTCTTCAAACCGGCAGTATAACACGTACAACAGAGTTTCATCCAATTATGCCAGCACGGAGCCTAGGAACATGTGATCATTGCAGCTGGTTGAAAAAATACTAATTACTTTTCAGAGGATATACACATTATATATCAAATATATATGCTAACATATGCAAATTTTCTTGTGTGCAAAAAATAAAAGTCTAGGGGGGTTCAGGATGTTTAGCTGTCAGTGTACATGTCAGTTTGGAGCATTAAGAAAATGTTCCTGAAATAAAAGACATCTTTTCCTTCCTGGTGAAATTCCTGAAAACAGTATCTAAGAAAAGGCTCATTTTGTTTAAAAAAAGAAAATGTGAACCAACTCCAGCTGCTTTTCTACTCTGTGACCTTGAGAGAGCAGTTCACATATCTGGTGGAGGCTTCCAGCCCAGGAGGAGATGTCCAGGAGATCCCACTGACCATTCAAGGATGCAAGAAGCTGTCCTCTATTGTATCCAACAGCCCCATGCAGATGTTTTGAGTCCTTTGGGGTGCCCCCAAGGGCACCAGAGGCTGCACCTTATGTTGCAATAAGACGTGTATACACATTACAGGAGAAAATGCAGAACAGTTGGGGAGCTGTAGTCTACAGAGAGACTTGCTGATGAGTGCCTCCATCCTTGGCTCACAAATAATCTGGAGACAGTCATTTTAATTCCTGTGACACCTTCCATCCTCAGCCACACTGCTCCCCACAAGTCATCTGGATGGCAGTCTCTGCATCAGCCACATCAGCATTTAGCTGGTCTCAGCCCACCACAGCCTCCAAGGGAGCAGGTTTGCACAGAACCAGCTTTTCTTCCCCAGGCATCCGGTGGAGAGGGCACTGCAGGGTGCCACCCTCATTCCCAAAACTGCTGCACCACACAGCTGGCGAATGACTGCAATTTCTAGTGCAGTCAGGGAAGCAGGCATCTCCAGCATTTCCCACCCCTCATGATGCAGGCTGCTGGTTTCTCCCCTTCCCTGAATGTGAAGCACCCAACCGAGTCCTTGCCTGACTTTGTGACCTCTGTTTCCCCAAACCTCTGGAAGATGTGGGAGCCTCCCATCCTATGCAGCCTCATCCCGTGACCTTAATGCAAATTGTTCGAGACTAAGGACATAATAGGAAAGAAGCTGGGAACGGTGCCATGCCATAAGGATAAGTGACTTGTCAGGTTATTGCAGTTATATCTTGTCCTTTATGCAGTGAACAGCCTTAGTATGCCGAGACAGGGCTGCCAGCCTGTGCATGGGAGGGACAGAATGGTGCTGGGTAACAGGGTAGCCTGCCAATACTCTGGCCAGGGGGCAAAAGGAGGTGTCATTCCCTGTTGGGAAAATGATGGGAAGCCCAGAACAAATGTGACCTATCTCCCTTGGAGCTGATATCTCTGGGAGGTGTTGTGCCCCACATGACTATTAGCAGACACTGAACTCGTGCTGTGTGGCTCCGGTTCTTGGCTCAGTCACCAGCATCCAGGAGGGAAGATTATGCTCACCCTGATAGGTCTCCTCTGCAGTATGAAGCAGGGGAAGGTTTTTTGGCAAATTTTGCAGTTGTTGCTCCATCAACCTGTCTTCATTATGAAAACATAAAGCATCATCTCAGGAGAGCAGCAGGTCAGGTTTTCTGAGCTCCATCTTATATGAGCAACAATATTCTAATGGTAAAGCAGGCCACTAAGAAACCTAATTTTTTCCAGCTCGGGTTTTCTGGATTTTAAACACTTGGAGATTGCCTTCAGTGTTGCAGTGCTCACATCTCAGTGAGTCCCACAGCCCACATGCCCCCAAAAATGTGGGCTTCAATGTACCACATTGATTTCGTCCCAGAAAGTCTGGCCAGGAGCACAGATCGTCATGGACATGGTGACACTTCTCATTGCAGATCCCCAGGAACATCTCTACTGCAGCAAATTATTTTTTTTCCTGGCTTGCAATGCTGCAGGATGACATTATTTTGATTAATAACATATTCTACCATGCTGGAGCCCACAGGTCACAGACTCCTCCAGCAGAGAGAGGCTTAGAGCTGATGGCAGGTGTCAGCAGATGGGGAACCAGTGTAAATGAAGTCATCAAAGAGTAAAAAAGAAAAGAAAAGAAAACGGGTAAAAGCAGGCACAGTCAGGTCTGCAAGGAAAGGAAAATTTTTATGGTAGGCAGGTGGGAGGGGAGGGAAGCAGGAAAAACTCCATGCTGAAGTGTTAGAGCTCCTTTATTCAATACCCAGCTGCTGCTTGGCTTCAGCCTCAGCTGCTCACAGCTGAACAATTACCTCACTTTCTGCTCCCATTTGGATTTACAGGGGGGTGGGTTTCCCTCGTTGCTCCCTTCTCACTTCTCTGGTGCCCCTTGTCCATCCCCCCTCGACCACCCAATGCTGGGCTCTGACAGACAGTGAGAGCTCACAAGACCCAATCTTAAAACCTTGGTGAGTCATCTCCACTCCACCTTTGGCCACTTTCCTTCCCAGTAGGGGATGGGGGAGCTGTGGGAATTGAACCAAACCATCCACTTCAGCAAGCTGTTCTGCTTTGCCCGTGCCTCAGCTTCCCCAGCCTCAGCTGGCCCAGAGCACCCTCGCAGGAAGCCAGCAAGGCTGGCCAGGCCGATCTTTGCAAATTGCCTTCTAATCCCCAGAGAAAATGGCAAAGTATGATTAATATGACTATTTATTTTGCAGGCATGCAGGAGGTAAAGGTGGAAGTGCTGAGACATATATTTGATTTGGCAAATTAACACATCATAAGACAAAACCATAAAAAATGCACAGCCTCCTAAAATCGCTTCGCTACTTCCCCCACCATCCTTGCTGGATGAGCTATAATGAGAGAATAAGGTAAGAGAGCTGTCAAGATAATCTTTCCTTTTACTCTCCATGCAGTTGCAGGGATGGAAGTTGCAAAAATAACACATTTTGCAGTCTTCAGGCTAGACCTCCCCATTAGTGAGTAAGGTGCCCTGCTGTTTCCAGGCACTTGCTCCATGTAGTGAGTGCCACCCACTGAGGAGTGAACTGCTCTCCATCCCTCTGCTTTCCATGGTCAGATCACGCTCTCCAACAAAGATGTGCAGTGGGAGGAAGTCAGTGCAAGACATACCTACCTCCTTAGCAAGGCCAGTCCTCAAAGTTCCTTCCCCAGGCAAGCATATTGGGCTGGATCAGCTGCTCATGGAAATCCTGGAGCAGCTGCAGATTTGGGAGAACTCTTCTATCCAGAGATCTGATTCTCTCTTGCTTACCACTGTCATTTGGTGGGAAGTTGATGAGAGGTTTCAGTGCATCATGACAGCAGCATACTCACATCGTGACCATGCAGCCAGGAGGTGCCAGAGGGTAGAAATTCTGAGGCAGGTCCCGCTTCCCCAGAGCTGGACACAAAATCCAAGGCATTTAAGCCAGAGCCAACCACCCCTATCTCCCTTTCCTAGGCGTAGAAGTCTTCCTTGAGCTGCTTACTGTAGGGGGAGGTTGATCATAGCACGTGAGAAGTTTATTTCTCTGCAGAGATGAAAAGGTGATGACAGATCAAGTTCCAACACTTAAAACTTTCAGCATTGGTGCCAGAATAGGGTACATCATTGTCAAAAAGAGGGTGCCTCTCCAGCCTGGTGGTCCCATGTCTGAAACAGGTTGGCATGAGGTCTTTTACAGCCAGCGAAAAAAGCTGCAAGTGGCAGGTCTGGCACCATGCCCTGGGATTAAAGTCTCAGCCTTAACAAAATGACTTATTCTCTGTGCCACCAAGACTGACATGGGTTTCTGGGAAAGTCCTTTAATTAGTCCTTAGCATTAATCCTATGTGAAGCATCTACTCCTTCCCACCCTGAGGTCATCATCAGCCTTCTGGGTCTGTCAGAGAGGTCCTGGAGCAGAACAAAATGGGCAAGAACCAAGATTGCATCTTGGGCAAAGGGATGAGACTGTCCATGTCCAAACTTTGATCTATGCTTTTCGGCTATGGTTATCACTGGTGACACCACTGCCTGGTGTTTCTAGGCAGCATGCAGTTGTGTCTCTGCATTCGGGGGCTCACGTGGCTCTTGCAGATAAGAGTCTGACATTTCACACCCACTTTGCAGCTCGGGCCGGTGAGAACTGCCTTCCGCCCCCAGCAATTTTCCAGGCATTGGTCAGAGCTGCGTGAGCAGCACTTTTCCTTAAAGATAACATGGTATAAGTTGAAATAAAATGTCAGCTTAATTCTAAATCAAGGGGTTTGTCATTCACAGGCTGCTGCAGCCTTGTTAATAACCCTGATACATTTCAAGGCAGAGCTGGATGCTTTTCACTGCGATGCCCTGTGCCCAAACCTGATGCTGGCAAGTGGAAGGCAGCCATATATTCCTCACAGACCTGGGACCACACGGTCCCAAAAGCTGTGTGTCACCTCTACAAGATTTTTCTGTGAGCTGATGGGAGGAGATCTCCTTACCTGAGCAGGACACTGGTGGACTTTATGTAGTGAGTGCTGAATTTCCAACCAGAGGCATCAATAACAGCTTCCCCACCTGACTGATGGCGTAGTCACTGCTGCAGAGGGTGAGGCCAGCTGGGATCCTGAGAAAGTACGGCTTTATTTACATCCAGCCACCCCGGGCTCAGGCAACCCAAAACCAGGGAGAGCTCCTATCCCTGTGCAAGCTGGGGGCTGACCCTGGAGCATGCAAAAGGGAAGAAACATGAGTAAGAGTGAAACCTAAAGACTGTCTGCAAACACATGTGCCGTTGCCAATAAGGAAGGAAAGTATTTTGAATTCAGTTGAGGCTTTCTCTGGCTGAGGGTGACCTTTACAGAACCCACATCCCAGTTCGCAGTTTCCAGCAGAGCTGGCATTGCAGTCCTCTCTCCATTCTCATCATGACTTCTTCTTTTTTTTTCTTTTTCAGCTGAAATATTTATACAGGTTTTTAAGGGTGAAGCTTTCATCACTCCAACCAAGAGGAAATGGTCATATCACAAAGCAGGTTACAGTATATGGCCCTGGGGATAGCAAGGCCTTTGGTAACACTCCTTCCCATGGCCTTTCTCCTAGGAAACCTAAGAGCAGGAAGGTTTATGAAGCTGATCCCATCAGACCCCACGGAGAGACTTAGCCTAAACATCTGAAGGATGAGAGTCACAGAGAAGATGGAGCAAAGGAAGAGGGTTTGTAGCAACAGCTTGAAATAGGAGGGAATATTAGGACAAGAACTTAAAGGAAGTCAGAGAAATAACACCATCTCATTTACCACTCAAGCATGCAGTGTTTGTCATATTGAAACAAAAACAGTGGGGAATGATTCCCCAAGGAGATCTCTTTATCTGACTGCTTTAATGCAAGATATACCTTTGTGTTTGTGCAGGCAATAACAGAGACACACATAGGAACACACAAAGGGTTGGTCTGAGAATGGGAAGGGAAGAAGGCAAGAAATCTTTAATCTATACTTGCAGAGCACTAAACAAGTGCATTATTACCGCTGTGTTGCCCACAAAAACAGACACCATCCACCCTGATCCTCCACCTGTAAGGGAGTGGCTTTCATAGGTAAGGGCTTCCTCTCTGCATATTCATACAGCAGCTTGAATTCAGCAAGGAAAGCACCATGAAGAGTGCTGGCAAGAGAAAACTAATGCAGAACTGGTCCTCAGTTTACCTGATGTCCTGGGAGAGCCTGCTGGGATGCTAGAGGCACCACAAGAGCCGTTCTGCCCCATGCTGAGACATCCTTGAAGCAGGATCCACAGCCCACTTTCAGAGGAGCATTCATCTGTGGCATGGGTTTGGCTCTGAGGATCTTTTCAGCATCCACTGATGCTTTCCCTTCTTTACAACCTAAATATCCACAGATTTACACTAATCCTGCAGCCTTGCTTGGGCTCTAGCTGGCTCAGCCTAGGGCTTTTCCAAGCTTCTGGCAATCCTGTCCCATCTCACTCCTTGCTGGAGTGAGAAGCTGGGGAGAAGAACAAGGTGTTCCCCATAGTTTATAATAATGGGATCCTAAAGAAAGTATTTGCCAAGGTCATCTCCGTACAGAACCTGGTATAGAGTGGCTGAGATCAACACTGAGCCCTGCTGCTGATTTCATCCAATGAAAACACAGTACTATCAGCAACCTTGATGCTACAATGTTGGAAAGTGATGTTTCAAACACAATCCCTTAAGAAGTAGCAGAGACCAAGCAAACGGATGCCCTAAGAGTTTGAACACAAACTCATATCCTCTTCAGGGGGAAATTAGCAAGCACTGCTGCTGGCTGGATCCAATTTATTAAGGTCTCAGAGCAGGCAATCATGAAGAAAAGAGATAAACAATCTTCAGAGAGAACAATCGCAGATCAGTTGTGACATAATCAGGAGACCAGTTTCTCAAGGATGAAGAAAGTGGATGCCAGGCCTTTCTTTCATTAACCAGAAATAAAAGCCACAAATATGTGTCTATCTTTGCTCTACAGCAGTGCTGCAATTGATTGTTAATTGTTCTCTTTGAAGATTATTTATCTCTTTCCCTCAGGATCGTTCCCTCCTCCCCTCTCTGTTCCTTCCCATAAAAAGAATGACCCTAGTGTGTTTTGAAAGGAGAATTTGCAGAGTGAGAGACACTTTGCAGTGTCATTACAAGCTCCCAGGCAGCTGGCTGGGGAAAGAAGTTACCCATTATGGTCACAGTTTTGCCTGTTTAGTGGGAAAGGGCAGATTGTAGCTTTAAGAGAGCCATCAGAGAATTGATAGATGGGAAATCAAACTACATTTCCTTCTCTCTGGCTCTCAGTGCTCTTGGGTTAGGCACCATGTGATGTATGGAGCAATGTTTGGAGCCCTGAAAGACCTAATCTGGTAACACTGGTAACTGCAGGGTCTTGCAAAGACCTTCCAAAACCTCTGGTTGCTTAGCAAATGGAGCACAGTTCAGCCTTAGATGGAAAATGGAGTATCTATCTGTATTTGGGGGTCAGCTTGTTTTTTTAGAGGTTTATCGTGGTACAACATTCTTATTTTGGCTGAGGCACATTATTAGAGTTGCCACCCGAGCAACCAGGAATGCCAACCAGAAAGCTTTGAACCCTGCTTAAACCTTTGCCCAACAAGTACTGAGAATGGGAGGATTCCAGGAGTGAGATCACTAATGCTTTTCTGAGGTGGGTTGTAGTTGGAAGGGCAAACACGTGCCCATTAGCCTGGTCTCCACATCTGTCGTGCTTCCTGGAGAGAGCATGGGTGACCAGGTGCCACAGTGTGGTCCTCAGTGATCCCTGGAAAGATATTCACACCTGGACATCTCTGTAAGCCATGGGATGTGAGGAATTGTGCCAGGAGGATCCCAGCAAAACCTTCCCTTTCCTGCCTGGCTGGTGGGAGAGGAGGGAGCCCAGAAGGGCAGCTGCTCTGCCCTGTCCTGGGCAAGGAGGGCTTGGTTTGCTTGGCACAACTCATTTCCAAACACAGGTCTGATGACTACCAAGTTGTTCTTTACTTGCTCTGTCTGTGATGTGCCCCAACACGCTGCCCTAAACCTCTTTTGGTGCCTGACGCACAGAGATATCTGTTTATTTGTTACTGGTTTTCTCTGGCAGGGTTTCTGGGGCTGGATTGGATCATTTCTGCCCTTTCCTTTGCTAAGCTGTGATTACCTTTGCCACCCAGCCCAACATGAGTATTGGCTGCAAGTGAGACTGTGGGGTAGACCATCACACTGCTACCCTGGCAAGCAGCACCAAGGGCATGCCATGTCCTCATATGCAGCATACCCAGTCCCAAGTGGGAAGGCTCAGCCTGAAAATGTTCTATGAAACCCTGAAAGCAGTGTTGCAGGGGGAAAATCAGCCTGGTGTGCATCAGCTAACTCTGACTACACCATGAGTCAGAGGGAGGGAGCAGTACCTATCCCCAAGGGACCCCAATCTGTCATGGGAAGGACCCAGGGAAGAATGCAGTGAAGGGAGGAAAAACCCACTGCTTTACCCAGGCTTGTTTTCCCCTCTGTCAAATGGAGATCACCTGTCTACCTGGGAAAAGGTTGGCGAGGTAAGACCTGTTATTGGATGGAGGTATAGGGGCCTCGGTCTAGAAGTAGCTAGGCAAGGGCAAAGGATGATAATTATTATTACAGAAGAAATTCCCAGCTGTGGAATCACAATGTCTCATTTGTCTTTAAGAAAGAGCATCCCAAAAAGGATAGCAGGCCTGAAAGAAGCCAAAGAAGGGCCTCCACATCCCACCTTCTCCCACTTCCAACTTTCCTGCTTCATCACCCACAGCCTGGGGAAGGTTTTCTGGGGAGAAAAAACTGCTCATCTCTTGACAGATAAACCATCTATTGCCATCCCTTTGAAATATCCAGTTGAGTCACTAAATAGGGCCTGGAAAATATCCCTGCTCAGGTTCTCCCTCTCTGTGTGGTTACACACAGAAAGGCTGTTTTGCAGGATGTGATGCTTTATAAAAGGACCTTGATCCTTCACTCCAAGCCCAGAGCCCAGCTTGCTCAGAACAGTCTCTGCAGCTGGAAAAAGATGCTAACTTGATTTGACAACTTATTTCCTACCAAGATTCAGAAGAAGGGGAAATGAACTTAAAAGGCCTCTTCTGCTTCCGTTTCTCAACTTAAAACAGTCGTTAATTTTCCTTTTATTTGTAAAGGACATTGTCCTTCGCTTCAGGGAGAAAAAAAAGAAAAAAAGTTTTAAAACAAAATATGTAATGGTTATGAACAAATTTTGATTAAATTCTTGATGGGAAAATTCAACAGGTCCTTGATTAGACTTTTAATGAAAATCAGTGATGCAAACTAGCCAGCAGCAAGGAAGTCAGAGCACTCAGGATGGGCAAGGGGCAATCAGCCTGGCTGACACTCACTTCAGCTCTCCTGCGCAAAGAAGTGGTTGTTGGCTGTTGGCCAATTTTGAGCACTGCTCTTTTCATTTCTTTTCCCACAACCTATAAATACATTTAAAATAAAACTGAGAAACATGGTTTCATTCCAGTTCAAGAGAAGAAAGAAAATAAAATAAAAGAGAAAAACAAAACAAGCAAAAAAAATAAGACAGACTTTTAACAAATGTATTTTCCCTGTAAAATAGAAGTGTTGTTTTCCAAGTTTTCTGATAGAGGAGCTATCAGGGTACATGTGACTTGGTGAAAAGGCATGTCAGCTTTGTTGCATATCTGATGTGTGCAGAAATCTTTCCTATAACATCATCTAAAGTGTTTTGTACCAGCAAATATTTTCCTTCTGCATAGCAGTTAAAGGAATTGTTCTATAATTCTCTGCACTGGGGTCATTCAAGTCCTGGTACAACAAATACTGCTTCTAATGAAAGAGAACAGTGCTTGTTCTCCAGCTAAAGGCAATCAAAATCCATTTGGCATGGTAAGTCCAGAGAGGGAGGAGGAGAACAAGGACTCAGTGAACAAAAGGAGCCCCAACAGCATGAGGATCCTGGAGAACAAAAGCAGGTGAGAGACATCAAAGACTACAGTGAGTTAAGCACCAAAAACAACACTAAAACCACACAAGAGCTTCCTTGCACGTGCCCTGGCTCAGGCTGAGAGATCTCCTGGTGCCCGCAGGGAAGCAGAAGGGCAAGTTTTGCTCTGATACTTCATTCCTGAGGTGAAGAGCGGCCCCTTTCTCTCAACTGCTCCCCCAGAGCTTTTGGAGGTCACTCTTCATGAAGATACAAGTATCTGGACTGCACATGAACTTCATGCTGGAGGATGCTTCGGGGTCCTGGTGGCTGCAGCCATTCAAGCCCTCCTACTCCAGGGGGTCACTGGAGTGATACCTTAAAACACCAGTGACTTCAGCTGGCGACTCCCTTGCAGTCCAGGCATGGCATACATCTCTTAACAGCCCCACAGCAGCTGTGGGTGCTTGAGAAGCACCTGGTTGAGGAAGACTGGTTATGATCTCCCCATAAACCTCACCATGTTGAACAACTAAGTGAACAGAGGCAAAAGGGTGTTTGCCCTCTTTGTGGTCAGGAAGCCACAGGAGAGGCACAAGTCCTGATGGATGAAGAGGCTTGGAACAACTCTGCAGTAGGGGGTGTGCTTGGGAGGAGGCATGGGGAAAATGTCACCAAGTCATTACCACCATTTCTCGTTCATGGGAGCATGGGCTGGTGCTGCCTGTTGGAGGGCATATATGCAAAGCTCAGTTTTGGGCAGCAAAAGCAAGGATAATCCTCTTGCAGCCAGCATTGTTCTGTTCCCTCCTCCTGGCTGCTGGTACTGCCAAGCTGCAAGCCAGAGCCCCAAACCCAGTCCTCCCCAGTGACTATAGAGACAAGAGATGGGCTTTGTCTCTGTCCTGTAACACAAATGTGACACTTAGGTTTTTACAATCTGCAGTATGAGTGTTTTACTGAGCCTCTATGTGTGCAAGGGAGCAGAGCTGGACAGAGTGTCTGGCAGGCATCAGGCGCCAGCTCACTTCAGTCACACAGGTCCTCCATCACACTCTTCTCCATGGAATTGTGACTGTCTTCCTGGTGATAAATCACCTTGCACAGGGAGCTCAGGTGGAGAAAGGCGATAGACGCTGTCAAAGGGCAGCAAAGGAAAGAAAAGAGCCATCCTCCATACAGATGTCCCTTGTATCACAGTTAAAGGGGAAACTAATAATATAATAATAATGGCCAGCCTTCGCGAACGAAGATCTGTGGAAGGTCTTTGTGCGCCTTCCAGCCTGCGCATTGGATTTATTTTAGGTGGGACACAGTGCGCGCAGAACTGAGCCCACCCTTTAATCCTAAGGTTCATCTGCCGGGGCCAAGCGAGCTTGGACAGTGGCAGCGAGGTCCTCAGGACGTAGGTGGATCGCCTTACAGGGCTAACGGGCTCCGCCTGCCCGGGGAGTTTCCCCGACCGGGAATCGAACCCGGGCCTCGGCAGTTACAGTGCTGTATCCTTAACCACTAGACCACCAGGGGCTCCCTAAAGGGGAAACTACACCCCATATTAAAGAGGAGACCTTAAAAATATGGCAAATACATCCCTCCACTCTGCAGCTATCACCTGTGAGTTTGCATGAAGTTTATGACACACTTTCATTGCTAGAAACCAGCAGTAAAGGATCCAGACATTTATTTTTCAACTTGGCTCTGCTCCTTTAGCAATAAATGCTGCTGGGTCTAATGCACAATGTGGAGTCAGGTCTGTAAACACACTGTGCCCCTGCAGGAGCAGGGCTAGACACTGCAAGGTGGCCTCGGGGTGCTGATCCTCCTAAGCACCTGGAAGCATCTGATGGATGACAACAGGGAGAGAGAGAGGCAAAATGAATGCAACAGTGCATTCCTGCAGCGATGACAAGTTGTCTGTACCACCACGGCAGCCGCTTTTTGTGGAGTAGGGGCTACAAAACAGGTCTGTGATGATTTTGTATCTGAGGATCAGTGGAGTCATTGAGGTGTACCACTGCCCCATCTGCTTGTGGAGTAATCTGGAGCCTGCCCAGGAGGTCTTCACATCCACTGAGCATCCCCTTTCAGCCCCTACAGCCACTCTGCCTCCCAGCTAGTACCAGTCCCTGTGTAGGCAATATAGACCCCCTGAACACAGGGGCATAGCAGATTCCATAAGGCTTTTGGATCTGTTCTGCTCTTGGCATGTCATAACCCTTGACAGCTGCCCCTTGAGGAGGATGAAGAGACTCTCCTACCCAGGGAGACTTCGGAATGAACAGAAAAAGTAGACTAAGGGGACTTGTCCTTGTAATCTCATGGCAGTGACACAGAAGGTCTCTGGAGGAGCTGGGGACCCTCAGTACACTCTCTGTTTGCTCAGGGGTGGCATGTCTCCATCAGGGACATGGCTGGGCAGAGCCAGTCACAGGGGAGACCCTAGGCTGGCCTGAGCCATGTAACAGGACTCTGTATAACCATAGGTATCTGTGTATTCTCATTTGTGTTGCCATAATTACGTGAAGAACCCAGTGCAAGTTTTCCAGGCTCTGAGTACCAAAACCCCACTATTTGTCTCAAAATACTTCACTTTTGGAGAGGCAATACAGCTTGGAATAAGAATGCCAGCCAGGTCTGAAATCATCCAGCAAGTCATGACAAAGGTAGGAAGACAACGGACCCCTTGCAGGGAAGCCAGGAATGCCTTATAGGAAGATTAACTCCTTGTACAGCTGTGCTCACCTCTGACACCAGGGCTTAGGTCACAGCTTGCCAAAAGGATACAGTGGTGTCCCACAGTGCTGGGGAGCAGAGCTTCAGTGAGTAAGGAGAAAAAATAAACTCAACACAACCTCCAACTCTCTCTTTCCAAGTAAACCGTCGCAGAATGAACTTTGACACCAACCAGGTTAAGATTGTAATGCCTTAGGACCCTGCTAAGGAACAACTAGGGATGAAATAAATTCCTTCTACAATGAGTTGTGGAGATGTTGTCTGTAAGGCACAGCAGGATCAAAGTTTTGAAATGCCTCGTTTCACAGCCTGCCCACTAAATGCCCACAGCTGGGGTTTATCGCACTTGCACAGATCTTCTAGTGTTACTCCAGCTGGATGCTGCACCCTGGGCACCTTCCAGTTCATTAGCTATCATCTGTCTGACTTGCTGTTTGTTTTCTCACCCTCTTGCAACAGGGAAAAGCCTGCTAAGGAAGGTTGTATTTCGGTCACTGAGTTGTTTTGGGTGCTGGATCACTTTTCTTTTTGCTGCGAGTCGCTGGTGGAGGAGGCAGCCTCTTTGTTGGAATGCCCATGCTTTTATACAGACAGGGTCTAAGGCAGCAATCCCAGTGCCGGAGAACTGTGTTTGTCCCTCACAAAGCTGTTCCATCAGGTCCAAGATACACCACGAAGCTGCATCCTCGTCCATCCACATGGACAAGGACTTGATATTTCTGCTGCAGTACTGGGAGTAGTGCTTCTCCATGCAGTTCGAGAATGCCACTCTTATTCCACTCACAGTTATCTGGGCTTCATCTGAACCCTGCAATGAACTCCTTCAGGGTGCTCAGACTTGCAGGTGTCTGACTGCACTGTGTCAGGGATCAGCCAGGCCTGGGTGAATGTTGGCACATGCGCTTTCGGCCCTTGAACAATACATCATAAAGGAATTCCATGCACAATTCTGCCCACACAGACCAAGCCAAGCTGCATCATGGTCACCATGGCTCATCTTGGAATGGATGTGGCTGTGAGTTCAAGTTTGGGTCTGGCTGGGTCCACGGGAGATAGTGATGGAGTGGTTTTGAACCATACCACACAACTCCTACCCCAATCCCAGAGGCACATTTATCTCCTCCAGCTCCTCACCCAATCTGACTGAACATCCAGTTCCTATACCTTACCTCAGTAAGCTATAGGAAAGCCACCATGGTGGTGCCTACCAGACCCTTCCTCTAACCACAATGACCAGGGCAAGTGCTAGACATGGACCTGCCTTCTGGGAACCTCAGGGAGCCCAGCATTCACTGTTGCTCTCCCCTCCTCTAGTCCCTATCTGGCATCTGCCCCAATTCACACGCCCAGAAATTCATGGTACACTGATAACTCAGTGCAAACAAAGAAATTCCGGTATGAAAGGTGGCCCTGAGCTCATCAGGCACCTCCTTGGTGTTACCTGTAATTACAGAAGCAAACAATCCTGTAGGTAGTGCTGCCAAGGGCTCCCTGGAACAGCCCCAGGGGTCCAGATAGGCAACTAGTCTCTTGATGGAGCACAGAAGAGAAGAGATGTGGCTCTTTTCTCCTGTTCTGCTGATTCAATTAACATGCTTCTGATTTAGCAGACAGCTGGGCTGGGAGCATTCACAGCAGTCATGGCTCTGTGTGCCTGGGAAGGCCTCCCATTGGCACAGGACAAGCCCAGGCATCTTCAGCTGCTTTCTGCTTTGAAAAAGAATTCATCCATGATGGAAGTTGGGAGGCAGACCAAGTACAGACATTTTGGCATTGAAGCAGCAGGTACGGCACTGTCCTGAGATGCCTTTTTCTCTTCTGACCTGCTGATGCCAAGCCAGGTGTTTAGAGGGCAGCTCAGACCTCAGAATAATTTTACATCAGCTTCCCGTATCCCCCCAGTCTACATATTCCTACTCCACACAAGTCCGGCTCTGTCAGACCTTCTCACGGCATCAAAACATTTTGCTTCAGTCCAAATTTTCTGTTGTTCCTGATTTTGTTTGTTTGTTTGTTTAATTATCACTCTGTGGAAAGTTTCGAAATTGCAACTGTTCCATCCCTTTTGGGGAAAAACAAGCAGAGACTGAAATGCTCTGATTCCCCTTGGAGCAAAAATCCCATGTCTCGGTGGTTGAGGTCAGTGCCTTGATTCAGCTGAGGCGGAAGTGTGCCAGGGAATAGAGGTCCTAGGACAGAGCTGGGCCCTTCAGTGAAGGCTGGGATGAAGCTTTCAGTGCCCTGGACATCTTCCACCCTTGTACCTCTGGAAAGAGAGCATGCAACCCACCAGCAGCTCCCACTGCAAGGCAGTCAGAATGCTGGCTCAATGCCAGTCAATTGCAGGATGAGTCCTGTGTTCAGTTTGCTTCTTCAGGCATCTGAAAACTGTCCCTGGTTTCAGGTAAAGCTTTCCTAACATCTATGTGTGTCCTTTTGTTCCTGACTATATCACTCCAAGTGCAATGAGGTTGGTGGGGTTAGACTAGGTGATTTCCAGAGGTCCCTTCCAGCCCGAGCATTCTCTGATTTTGTGATTCTGTGACCTTCTCTTCCTCTTCAGTCTCTTTTGGGTTCTCATATCTCTCCTCTGCTTTCCCAGCAGGAATCTCTGCTCTCTCCCTGCCCCAGAGTCTTGTTCATTGCCCTGAAGCCGCTCAAGGCTTTTGGTGGGATGAAATAGGTAGGGGAAGGAATGACCTTTTCTTCCAAAGGCTGAGGTGTGGAAGCACTGTGCCCCTGGTAGTGCACTGTGATGCTGCTTTTCTGTTCCACCTTGCTCTCCACAGTGCTCTGACCATCACTGAAGGAACAAGCAGTGTCCATTCCTGCTTGGTATCAGTATGGGTGCAGCATAGGATGAGTGCCTAGATGCTGGTTGCAAACAAGAAACCGAGGCCACAGTCAAGGCTTCTTCTGGGAGACAGCACCACAACTCAGCATCTCCTTCAGGACAACTCTGCTGCCTTTTGTTCCCTTCAGCTTCAGTGGGCTCCAGCATGCTGTCTGGCTTGGATCCCTGGGGCCTCTCTTTCTTCAGACTTCTCCATCCCTAGACTCTAATTCCCCACCTACTTCTACCCCCTCAGGGCCATTTTTTCCCCCTCATCTAATCAGTGTCACTTAGGGCTGGCTCTGCTGTGGTCTCAGCACGCAGCTGCTGGCCCGTAGCACCATAACTAGCTGTCCCAGGACTGAGCAGCAGCTCCTCTGAGAAGACAAATCGGTCATTATGCATCTGAACAAATAGATTTCATATTCCAAATGGAGAGATCTGTCAGCAGCTCCATTCCTCTGGGAAGCCATGAATGTCAAGCCATTTAAGAGCCCTTTCCTAATGATGCCCCTGGCGAGCAGACGTGAAGACGTATAGCCCCAGAGCTCAGCGAGGGTTTGCTGGAGACTATCAGGGTAGAGGGGGAGATTAGGAGGCATTAGCACAGCAGAATGTCTCGTTCAGCACATCCTCTGGAGTCCTGCACAGCAGAAAAGGAGCACGAGGCATGGGCTCAGATTAATGGCTTCTTCACAAGCCAGCTTTGTCTTCTGACAGAGGAGAAAAATGATTGCACACACACACACGCAAGCACGCACACGAATGAGGGGAGATGGGCCGTTCTGCCTGACTTGTACATTTTGTAATGGAGAGCCTGGCTGGAAGGAGAAGGAAAAGATGAAGTAGGGCAACGGGAATGTGATCCCTGTCTGACCTGCTGTGATGCTTATTGACTGCAGACCCTGCAAGGTTTGTCCTGGCACTAGTCCCTCTGCACTCCAAAGCCCCTGGAAGGCAGCTCTCTGGAGGGGTGGAGAAAGGTCACCTCGGTTTGGAGACCCTCTCCCAGGTGAGCAAGCATGTGCACCCCAGCAGCATGGACAGAGTTGGCGTGGGTTAGGAGCTAGCCCTCGCAGCCAGAACTGTCTCCAGGGGCAGGAATCACCTCCCTGCTCTCAAACAAAGATCATGGAGAGACAGTAATGTCTCAAGCCCATCCATATGGCAAGTCCATCACTTTCTACCACAGCCCACATAGGTGCTTCGAGATGGAAATCAAACACTTCACATTGAAAAGTCAGGATGTGACACTGCCCTGGACAGGCATGTCCTCCATTGTTTCCTAGATTTGGTCCAAATTTGCTAGCGGTGCTAGTCACCTCAAAGTAGAGGTTTTTGGCAAATTGGTGGTTTCCAGGAAATACACCTGTGCTGCATGTTGCTGAGCACTTTGGAGACCTCTCACATGTGTTCTGTGGAAAGCTCTTAAAAATTAGCATCTGCATTTTGAACAAAACAAAACAAACACATTCACACCAAGGAAAGGTGACCAGAATCAAACACCTGGCTTCTAAAATCATGGGCAATTTTAATTAGCATTCTCTAACACCCCTGGACTTAAACACTCTTGCTGATAACCACAGCCTCTATATGAAATGTGGTCCTATCTGCTTCTAAATGTGTATTCCAACCTGCATGTTATCTGTTCAGATGGAGCTATTTGTATTAAGGGAAGAAAAATGCAAGTATCTAGAGGCCACCTTTAATAAAGTGTTTGATAGAGTGCCTTGCAAAATCGTACCTGGCAAATGAATTCGAATTGGAGTGGATACAAGCTGAGACACCTGATGGAAAATTGGCTAAGAGGTGTGTAAACACAGAGCCATGATAAACTACAGGGGTCTGTGTGGGGAGGAAGGTGTCCAGAATGTGCCACAGGGATCGATGTTAGAGCTGGTTTAGTTTAACATCTTTATTAATGAATGGAAGGAGAAGTAAACAACACATTAATAACATACCAGGATGATACTAAACAGCACAGTTCCCTAGACAGAGCCAAGAGAAGGAATTTGCAGAGCAAGGGCTGACCCTGCAAAGCTCCCTGGCTTTTTGTTATCGAAGTCAAGGGATATATTGGGCATAGGAAGTGGGACAGGGGCCATTACGGTGAATGGGATCTATAAGAGGAGCCCAGGCAGGAAACATGAGATAAATGCTGTGAGATATTGAGGGAAAGCAAGTTTAGGTCAAATCCCATGCCATAGCACCACAAGATCCTCTGTTTTACCCCGAGAAGGGCACTACACACATGTGCAGTGGGCCGTACAAATTGGCAGCTATGCCTCCACAGCTAAATGCTCCTTTCAAGATGCTGTACTCCTCCGAGAAAGCTTCAGGCAAGCACTTAAAATTAGAGATGCTGTCTATCCCAACACCAGAGGTATTGCACCAGCGCAAAGGAACGCTGTGTCAGTAAGAGCGATATATTAGTAAGCATGAAGTGATCAGTGAAATCCCTGCTTTCGGAAATTGGTGATTGCTTAATACCAGCAATTGTCATTTTGTTGCATTTATGTCATCTTTTGGAGGATGGTCCTGGCTGGGGAAACACATACACACACACACACACACACACACACACATACACACTCGATTCTTCAGAAAGCCTAATTTTCAGCATTTCATGGGAATTATGAGTAAAACTCTTGGGGAGGAAGATGAGGGCAGGAAAATGAGACGTTGAAAGTTGAGCAAGTGGGAGACAGTGCAGGAAGGAGCCACCAAAATAAACCCAAAAAAACCCACACACACAAAAAACCCCCACCACCACTGTGGAGCTGGAAGAAAATCAGCCTTGCAATGAGAGACTGAAAAATCTTGATCTGTTTAGCTCATCAAAAAGAAAATTGAGATTTAACTGATTGCAGTGTGTAAGTACCTTCCCAGGGAGAAAATACAAGGTGTGAAAGGCTCTTCAATCACATGGGGAAAGGAACAAAAGAGCCAACAGCTGGAAATTAAGGTCAGACAAATTCCAGTAAGACGTAAGGCCCAGATTTTCAGCAGAAAATGTGACCAGACATTCAGTCAAAATCCCAGGGATGTGGTAACTTCTGGGATGGGGTAATTTCTTCACATCTTTAAAGCAAGGGATGATTTTCTGTAAGATGCTCCAGTCAAATGCAGGACACTGTTCCATAGAAACCAGATGTAACTCCCTGCTCCATACAAGAGGGCTGTGCTGTAAAGGGGGTTGTGACAGTTGACCTGTGGTTTTCTTCCAGAATTACTTGGCTGTAAGAGGATGCTTAAATACTTTATGCTGCATCTCATGCCTTTTGGTTCCATAACTGCTGGCATACCCACTGAGAAGTTTGTTATATCCTCTCTACACCCTTAACTCCAGATCTGCATTCATCATCTTTTGTCCAGTCTCGATACTGTGGAGTACTTGTCTTTGTCATGTCTGCTATACTGGTATCTTAATTTATACCACGCTGCTGTCTGTCATTTCAAGGCACATCTCGTTGCTTCTCATGCATTTTCCAAACCTGTGCTTAAGATTTTGGTAGGACAGTTCCTGTTTTATTCCTAGAACTGCAGGAGCCTGTTAAAAAAGGAAACTTATGCTGTACTTCCTTTTGGGAAAGCTTTATTCTTCTCTCTGCTAGTAATTTTTTTTTTTTTTTCCAGTTGTGAAGCTCTCATCCTCTTCTCTTAAGCTGAGACAACCTGGTATCAGGTACACTGAATGCACTTCCTGAGAGGTTCTTGCTGGCTGTACCTGATGCTAAAAGCACCTTGACTTAAGACTGCAGGAGGAGCTCAGATGATGTCAGAGGGAGAAGAAATGGACTCTAGGGATTGGGAGCTGGTGAAGAAGCCAAGGCAGAGGAGAAAGTCTGAAGGTTGTTTTCGTTGCTGTTATTTAAGTTAAGGACAAAGGTAAGGCCAAGAACGTGGGTAGGCTTGGCCATGCCATTGCAGTCCGTGAGGGAGCCGGCTGAATGTGCTGCTGCTTGCACACAGGTCTTGTGCAAGGAGACATCTGGAGACAGGACCCATCTGGATCAGACCTCTCTCCTGGGAACAGGGCTTCTCTGACTTCCTGGACACCATAAAGTTGCCAAAAACATGAAGGCACTTCAGAAACGGGTAGAAGTGATGAAAAGTCTGTGGGGAAAGGCCTGGAGCAGGAGCAAAAAAAAGGGGACTTGACTGCCTGCAAGAACTTGGGAGGAGGGGAAAGGTTATTAAGAGTCCCCTGGTGGTTTTACTGGGAGGACAGGAATGAAATCAAGCAAGAAAAATTGTGTCTGAACATCAGGAAATGCTTTCTGTCACATAGATGTATTAGCTTGGGGAATTACCTCCCTAGGCACAGGGTGAGGACATGGTTGCTCAAGACATACTCGGCAAGCCTCTGAACTTGAAGGGAAATGTCCTGTTAAGGAGTCATTGTCTTGGAGCTGTGCCAAATAGGGACAGTCCCAGTAACAACTGTTGCTCCCTTGTTGTGTTGATGTCATTCAGAGGGTGGTGCTGGGTACCCTCTGTAGCCCTGGGACTTCAAGATGTGTGATTTCACAGCCTGGGAGAAGTGAATCCTCCTCATGGTGTTCAATCCCAAGCTCCTGTGTCCTTTTCCCATGGGTGGAACCCTGGATGGCTCTCATCTCACCTGCTCAGGTGCCAGTGGTGAGGGAGATGGGCAGGAGGAAAAGGGTTCCCCAGGTGTCCTGGGCATCTCAGACTGATGCCCCTGCATTGAGGTGGGTGTGACGGATGGGAAGCTGCAGCTGGAGCTTGTACCTCCATGGCTGTGAGCCCACCTCCAGCACTGCTCTCCAAGCTCTGGTATGACCACCAGCCCACTATTCCTTCCCTGCCAGTTTTCTCCTGTGGGATGTTGGCTATAGGGACTTCCTGGCTTTCTTTCACCTTCCCTTGCTCACTGATCCAGCTTCTTTGGCTTGCTTTGGCCAGGGATAACCATGTCCACCCTTACCAAACTGGTGGGCTCTTATAGAAGCATTGAATGCAGCAGCCAGCAGCACCATTTCTCCCATAGATATATCTGTTTCCCAAATAAGACCTATTGGTGGCCTGTGTCTTATCTACCTTTTCCTCCTTTGCAGCTGCTCCTCTCTTCCCTGCTTCTCTCACAGTTGTGTTGTTGCCATGGTTACCC